>AWOL01S0055509.1:0-66664 GCA_000715115.1 Nicotiana otophora | reverse complement strand
GGTTTGAGTCGGGTGAGGCTAGGCTATTGGGTACTGATTTAGTTCAGGATGCTTTGGAAAAGGTTAAATTGATTCAGGATCTACTTCGCATGGCATAATCTAGACAGAAAAGTTATGCCGACCGGAAGGTTCGCGATATTGATTACATGGTAGGAGAGAAGGTACTACTCCGAGTTTTGCCTATGAAGGGTTTTATGAGATTCGGGAAAAATGGCAAGTTGAGTCTTAGGTATATTGGGCCTTTTGAAATACTTAAGAAGATGAGAGAGGTGGCTTATGAACTTTCTTTGCCGCCTAGTCTATCGGGTGTTCATCCAGTGTTTCATGTATCTATGCTCCGAAAGTTACGATGTGGAGTCGGTGGCCATTTTGGACCGGTAGGTTCGAAAGTTGAGGTCAAAGAATATAGCTTCAGTGAAAGTACTGTGGAGAGGTCAGCCAATCGGAGAAGCTACCTGGGAGATTAAGCGGGAGATGCGGAGCAAATATCCACACCTATTTATGTATGATTTTAAAGTCATTCGAGGACGAACGTTTGTTTAAGGGGGGGAATATAATGACCGGCCATTCGTTTTGAATATTATAGCCCCATTCCCCCATTTATTGCTCAATTTGTGCTTTACAATGGTTATATGACTCGCCAGGATAATTAATTCAGGTCCGGTGTGGTTTCGAAATGAATTGAGACACTTAGTCTCAAAAATAAAAACATAAGTTGAAAAGGTTGATCAGATGTTGACTTATGTGTAAACGGCCCTGGAATAGGGTTTTGATGATTCCAATAGCTCCGTATGATGATTTTGGACTTAGGAGTGTGTCTATAGAATTATTTGAAAGTCCGTAGTTAAATTAGGCTTGAAATGATAAGATAGAAATTTAAGTTTGGAAGTTTAACCGGAGAGTTGAATTTTTGATATTGGGGTCAAAATCCGATTCTGGAACTTGGAACAGCTCCATTATGTCATTTGGGACTCGTGTGTAAAATTTGGGGTCATTTCGGTTTGATTTGATATGTTTCGGCACAAGTTATTGAATTTGAAAATTTCATAAACTCATAAGTTTGATTCGAGGTGCAATTCATAGTTTTAGTGTTGTTTGATATGATTTGAGGCCTCGACTAAGTTCACATCGTGATTTAGGACTTGTTGGTATATTTGGTTGGGGTCTCGGGGGCCTCGGGTGTGTTTTTGGTGTTATCAGATCATTTTGGGCTACTTTGGATGCTGGTTTTCTGATGTCTGGTGTTGTTCTTCGCTATCGCGAGGAGCCTCTCGTGTTCGCGTAGAAGGATTTGGCTTCTAGGATTTTGTTCTTCGCCTTCGCGAAGGAGGAATTCCTGTTGTCCACCACCCGACTTCATAAGCTTATATCTTGTAATCTAGAGGGAATTTGGAGATGATCCAAAAATTAAAGTTGTAGCCCTTTGTGTCTAGTTTTCAAAAATACAAACCGTATGCCATTTGGAGTTGTGTAAAAAAGGTATGGTGGATACAATATAGGCTGTCTGGGAAAAGTTTGGAAATAGCGAAGAAGAAATTTCTATTGCACATGGCTGACTTTGGAAGATTATATCTCGCAATCTATAAGGAATTGAGAGATGAGCAAAACACGAAAGTTGTAGCCCTTAATGCCTAGTTTTCAAAAGTTAAACGATTTGTCATTTGGAGTTATGTACAAAACGTTATGACCATTATAATAGAGGTTGTCTGAGAAGAGTTTGGAAATGGGTGTTGAAGAATTTGTTCATCGCGAACACGAAGAACAAACCCCTGGACAGCAGAACAAAGTCAAAAAATGAGACTTCATCTCATTCTTCCATTTTTGGATGAAGAAAGCTCGGGCGAGGCGATGTTTCAAAAGTTTTTCAAGGAAATATTGGGGTAAGAATTCCTAACTCGATTTTGGTTAAAATACATTAATCTATTGTTGTTTTTATCATGAAATTAGTGAATTGAGTTGAAAATGGAAGAAATTTTCTATAACTAAAATTGAGGATTTGGAGGTCGATTCGTTATCGACATTTGGTAAAACTAGTATGGTTGGACTCGTGGTTAAATGTGCGCTCATATTTTGTAACTTTTGTTGAGTTCCGACATGTGGGCCCCACAGGCAACTTTTGAGTTAAATTTTGGATTTTGTTGGAAAATTAGTATTTTCACATGGAATTAATTCCTATAATTTGTATTGACTGAATCAGATTAATTGTGACTAGATTCGAGGCGTTCAGAGGTCGATTCGCAAGGCAAAAACATATTGGAGTAAAGAATTACACGGTTTGAAATAAGTAACACTTCTAAACTTGGTTCTAAGAGTATAAATGACTGAATTACATGTTATGTGAAATGTATGGAGGTGACGCACATGCTAGGTGACGGGTGTGTGGGTGTGCACTATAGATATTGTGACTTAAATAAATTATATGAAGTCGCATAATTGAAGAATCATGTCATTATCCACATATCCTCCACGTGTTAGAGGGAATTGAGTTGAGACTCATATTAAACATCATGTTTACGCTACATGTCGATATTTTGGGACTCACAGGGTCATGTTGTTGTTTAATTTATTGTTTAAATTTTAGTTTTTGTACTCAGTCACATTCATCATTTGCATATCATATCTCAGTCTCTGTTGTCATTCATTGGGATATCATATCATTATGTTGGGTTTATTTTCATATCATTGAGAGCCCGAAAGACTGGAGATTTTGAGTGATATTTATGGGATCGGGCTGCACGCCACAACATGTTTTATTTATTTATGCATGGATCTGGCTATTATAGTGCTTGGGCTGAAGGAGCCCCTTCGGAGTCTGCACCCCCCACAGTGAGCGCGATTGAATTATATTGAGGGATGTATTTACCCTGGGCATGGATCTTACCCGAAGCATTTATATTGAGGGATGGATCTTCCCTGGACATAGATCTTGTCCAAATCATTTACATTAGGGGATGGATCTTCCCCTAGGCTGGATCGCCACAAGTTATAGAATTTGAAAATTTCATAAACTCATAAGTTTGATTCGAAGTGCGAATCGTAGTTTCGGTATTGTTTGATATGATTTGAGGCCTCGACTAAGTTCGTATCGTGTTTTAGGACTTGTTGGTATATTTGGTTGTTGTCCCGGGGGTGTGTTTCTGGTGTTATCGAATCATTTTGGGCCACATTAGATGATGGTTTTCTGATGTTTGGTATTGTTCTTCGCGTTCGCGAGGAGCCTCTCGCGTTCGCGAAGAAGGATTTGGCTTCTAGGATTTTGTTCTTCGCATTCGTGAAGAATGAATTCCTGATGTCCGCCACCCAACTTCAGAAGCTTATATCTTGCAATCTATAGGGAATTTAGAGATAATCCAAAAATAAAGGTTGTAGCCCTTTGTGTCTAGTTTTCAGTAATACAAACCGTTTGCCATTTGGAGTTGTGTAATAAAAGGTATGGTGGATAAAATACAGGTTGTCTGGGAAGAGTTTGGAAATCGTGAAGAAGAAAGTTCTGCTTCACATGGCTGGATTTGGAAGCTTATATCTCGCAAACTATAAGGAACTGGGAGATGAGCAAAACACGAAAGTTGTAGCCCTTGATGGCCAGTTTTCAAAAAGTTAAACGATTTGTCATTTGATGTTTTTATACAATGTTATGACCATTATAATAGAGGCTGTCTGAGAAGAGTTTGGAAATAACTGTTGAAGAATTTGTTCATCGCAAACATGAAGAACAAACCCCTGGGCAGCAGAACAAAGACAAAAAATGAGACTTTATCTCATTCTTCCATTTTTGGATGAAGAAAGCTTGGGTGAGGCGATGTTTCGAAAGCTTTTCAAGGAAAACATTGGGGTAAGAATTCCTAACTCGATTTTGGTTAAAATACGTGAATCTATTGTTGTTTTTATCATGAAATTAGTGAATTGGGTTGAAAATGGAAGAAATTTTCTATATCTTAAATTGAGGATTTGAAGGTCGATTCGTTATCGGAATTTGGTAAAACTATTATGGTTGGACTCGTGGTTGAATGTGCATTCATATTTTGTAACTTTTATCGGGTTCCGAGATGTGGGTCCCACTGGCGATTTTTGAAGTAAATTGCTTGAAAAATTAGTATTTGCACATGTAATTAATTCCTATAATTTTTATTGACTGAATCGAATTAATTGTGACTAGATTCGAGGCGTTCGGAGGCCGATTCGCAAGGCAAAAACATATTGGAGTAAAGAATTACACGGTTTGAGGTAAGTAACACTTCTAAACTTGGTTCTGAGGGTATAAATCCCTGAATTACGTGTTATGTGAAATGTATGGAGGTGACGCCCATGTTAGGTAATGGGTGTGTGGGCGTGCACCATAGAGATTGTGACTTAAATAAATTATGTGAAGTCGCTGAGACTCTTGTTAAAGGGAATTGTGCTGATACTCTTGTTAAAGATCATGTTTAGGCTATGTGCCGATATTTTGGGATCCACAGGGTCGTGTTGCTGTTGAATTTATTTTTTTAATTGTAATTTTATACTCAGTCATATTCATCATTTGCATGTCATATCTCAGTCTCTGTTGTCATTCATTGGGACATCATATCAATATGTCGGGTTGATTTTCATGTCATTGAGAGCCCGAGAGACTGAAGATTTTGAGTGATATTTATGGGATCGAGTTGCACGCCGAAATATAATTTATTTATTTATGCCTGGATCTGGCTATTATAGCTCTTGGGTTGAATGATCCCCTCCGGAGTCTGCACCCCCCATAGTGAGCGTGGTTGATTTATATTGAGGTATGGATTTTCCCTGGGCATAACATGACCCTGGACATGGATCTTGTCCGAATCATTTACATTAGGGGATGGATCTTTCCCTGGGATGGATTGGCCTTATACATTATTGAGTGACTGACTGTTAGTTGATGTATATATATATAGGATGGATCTTCCCTGGGTTGGATTGGTCATATATAGTACTCAGTGATTGAGTACTTTGAGATTGTGAGTATGCGAGATTTTCAATGAAGTGCATCACATACAGTACATGCATTGGCATGTAGATATAAAGATGTCATATTCTTCATATCATTCAGAATTTATCTATTTCACTTGTACTGAGTTTAACTGTTGAACTTGAAAGCATACCTACATTTCTATACTATTATTTCTATATTGGACTGTACCTGTTGAGCTCGTCGCTACTTTTAGCCCAAAGGTTAGTCTTGTTATTTATTGAGTTGGTTGTACTCATACTACACCATGCACCTCATGTGCAGATCCAGGTACTTCCGGACACGGCGATTGCTAGTTCTTCGGAGCTTTATCTGTTGGAGACTATCAAGGTAGCTACTTGACGTCCGTAGACATTGACTCATGTACTTTTCAGACGGTATTTGTTTCGGACGGTGTTTTTAGCAGTCAGACTTTGTTATCATTTAGATTCTCATGTACTCAGTGACACCGGGTTTTGGGAGTGTATTTATATCAGTATTTGTGAGATTATCTATTGAATTCAAATATTATGTTTTCAAACATAAGAAAATATGTGATTTATTGAGGTTGTCAGCTTCCCTAGTGTTAAGATAGGCGCCATCACGACATGTGTGATTTTGGGTCGTGACAATTATATTATATGTTTTGAGTATTTCAGACTTATTTCCTTAATAATGTGTTTTTGAAAATTTTAAATTGGTTAATTGTTTAGCTAATGTTGGCTTGCCTACCAAGCGAATTTTAGGCGCCCTCATAGCCCCATGGTTGAGATTATGGGTCATGACAAGTTTGAATTGGTTCATGAGTGGGATTTGTTAGTTTGTTTTCTCTTCATCTTGAAAGTTTGCCAAGGAAAACCATTTATTGACCAAATTTGCTAAGTCAGATTTGAGATGCCCTTACCTGTTTGGTAAAATGCCTTAAAGAGAATGAAATTATGTTGTGGGTAAACTTCGAGTCCCGTTATTCAGTGAACTACGTTTAGCATCTTTTAGTACATTTATATAGCAGGTTGTTGGGTGCATTTCTTTAGTTCAAAGAGCCTTCATCTTATCATAAAAACTCTCAAACTGTAAAAATACTCATCTAGTTGAAGTGTTGTAGGAAGTAATACGCAATTCGCTGAGTTGTTTCCATGATAATTCATCACCTACTAAAGCTCTCAAGGTATTAAAAGAAAATAGACAAAGGAAATAAATTGAGTACAGATCCGCACTTTAGAGCAAGAGATGAAGACATGACCATATTTCTTTTTCGTTTTCATTACACTTCATTGGTTCTATTCAACTATATGCTTAAAGTCGAAGACCATCTAGGGAGAGGGATTTAGAGATTAAGGGGGGAGTGTAAAGACCCGACTAGTCGTTTTGAGTATCCACACTTAGCTCGGTATTTTGAGGGCTCGAGTATCTCCGTACTATGTATTATGACTTGAGTAAATCGTCGGTATTGGTTTTTCAAGTTATCCAGAATCGATTTGGAAGAATGAACTTCAAGATTTGAGCTCTAAGTTGGAAGAATTGATCAAGTTTGACTTTTTATCATTTGACCTCGGAATGGAGTTTCGTCGGTTCCATTAGCTTCGTTGGGTGATTGTAGACTTACGAGCGCGTCCGGATTGTAATTTGGAGGTCTGTAGTCGAATTACTCTTCAATTGGCGAAAGTTGGATTTTTGGGAAGTTTGATTAGGAGTGGACTTTTTGATATCAGCGCCAGATTCCGATTCCGGAAGTTGATATAGGTCCATAATCGCAAATGTGTCTTGTGTGCAAAATTGAGGTCAATTGGAGGTGATTTGATAGGTTTCGGCATCGATTGTAGCAGTTGAAGTTTCAAACTTCATTGATTTTGACTTGAGGTGTGATTCATCGTTTTAAAGTTGTTATGGGTGATTTGAAGCTTCAAGTAGGTTAGTTTCGTCATATGGAACTTGTCTGCAAAATTTGGTGCCGTTTGGAGTTGATTTGAAATGGTTCGGATGCTCGGTCGCGATTCTAGAAGTTCTTGAATTTTAGTTTGATCTTTATGCATTTTGGTTCCGATTCGTGGTTTTAGAGGTTATTTTGATTATTTGAGCATGCTAGCGAGTTTGTGTTGTGTTTCTGGACTTGGGTGCATGATTGGTTTGGAGCCCCGAGGGCTCAGGTGAGTTTCGGATTGGTTTTAGAATAATTTTTCATAATATTTGATTGTTGGTGCTGGTATCATAGCATTTGCGATGTTTTGTCGCAAATGCGACAGAGTAAGATGATCAGTTATCGAGAAGGTTCTGGCGAGTTCCAGGTCTTATGTAGCCTTTAAGGACTTTTGAATTTGTCTATGGGTGGGCTTGAAAAAGGTAGCGAATGGTAATCGGATCTGCGGTATTTCCTTATCAAGAAATGTCTACATGTCAATGTTGGAGTGATGCAAGAAATGGCTTCTGGTTCGTAGGAAGTTCCCTCAGGGCGGTCATATCGGATTGAGTTACTTTTGGGTTGGCAGTCTGCATGACTCGGTTGAGTTAGAGGCGATTAGTTCTGATTACTCGATTATTTGTAACTGAGTTCTGAAGAATTTATCATGGTTATGACCACGGCCGGAGTTAGTGTTTACCACAGGTATAGAAGCAATATTCCATATGGTGGTGTTTTCCTGGATTGAGTTAAATGAAAGATTCTCGGTTGATGAGGTGTTCAATTTGCTTATGGTTCAGAGTTGACCATGAGATTTTTATAGCGTCGCAAGTTAGCATGTTAGGGGCGATGCACCGTATAGGGTTGAAACGTTGCATGTACAAGGTTGTGGTTTAGTTTTGAAGGGAGGGATATGAGTTCTTGATGACATGGACGATTTCGGGTGTCTAAGGTCTTGCTGGCACTATCTGTTCCCACCGGAAGAGAGTTCACATATTGGCAGGTGCATTGTGTGTTGACTTATGAGTATTTGTCCATATAATGATGGAGTGAGGGTGACGCATCAGCCATTTGAGTAGCGGTGTTGAAATTAGATATGAAGATTCTGGTAATCGCGAGGTTTAGAGACTGGATGTTCTCGTGGCAAACTATTCCTTGACCCGACTGGTCGTTTTGAGTATCTGCACTTCGCTCGGTATTTTGAGGGCTCGAGTATCTCCGCATGATGTATTTTGACTTGCGTAAATCGTCGGTATTGGTTTTTCAAGTTATCCAGAATCAATTTGGAAGAATGAACTTCAAGATTTTAGCTATAAGTTGAAAGCATTTACCAAGTTTGACTGTTTAGCATTTGACCTCAGAATTGAGTTTCGTCAGTTCCGTTAGCACTGTTGGGTGGTTTTGGACTTATGAGCGCGTCCAGATTGTAATTTGGAGGTCCGTAGTCGAATTAGTCTTGAATTGGCAAAAGTTGGATTTTTGAAAAGTTTGACCGGGAGTGGACGTTTTGATATCGGGGCCAGATTCTGATTCCGGAAGTTGGAATAGGTCCGTATTGGCAAGTGTGACTTGTGTGCAAAATTTGAGGTCAATTGAAGGTGATTTGATAGGTTTCGGCATCGGTTGTAGAAGTTGAAGTTTCAAAGTTCATTGATTTTGACTTGAGGTGTGATTCATCGTTTCAAGGTTGTTATACGTGATTTGAAGCTTCAAGTAGGTTAGTTTCGTCATATGGAACTTGTCTGTACAATTCGGCGGACGCTTATCGTTTCAAGGGTGTTATGCATTTTGGCGTCCGATTCATGGTTTTAGAGGTTATTTTGATGATTTGAGCGCGCGAGCGAGTTCGAGTTGTATTTTTGGACCTTGGTGTATGATTAGTTTGGAGCCTCGAGGGCTCGAGTGAGTTTCGGATTGGTTTTGGAATAATTTTTCATAATCTTTGATTGCTGGTGCTGGTATCATCGCATTTGCAAAGTTTTGTCGCAAATGCGACAACCGCAATTGCGAAGCAGCTATCGCATTTGCGAAGTCTGGGCTGCTGGGGGAAATTCGCATTTACGAAGAACCCTGTCACTTTTGCGGAATATTGGTCTTCGCATTTGCGAAGAATTGGGTCGCAAATGCGACATTGACATACAATCTTCTTGTTCGCATTTGCGATAAGATGTTCGCATTAGTGGGGTTCGCATTTGCGAAACCCTGTCGCAAATACGACATCTGCAACCTGTTAAGTGCTGAGTATTCCGAGACTTAGCTTTATTTTGATATATTTTGAACCCTAGCTTTGATAAGAGGCGATTTTGTGAAGGGATTTTCATACCAAATCATTGGGTACGTACCTCTAATCAATTCTCAAATATATTTCATGATTTTATATAAGATTTAACATCAAATGCATGAAAAATCTAGGGGAAAATTTGGGGATTTTGTCAAAGTTTTGAAAAATAAATATTTGGGATTTGGGAGTCGAATAGGACTCAGATTTAAAAACAAAATATATATTTGGACTCATGAAGCTATGAGTAGTCAAGACCTACCCTTGGACCCAGGTTTGACCGGGCGGGCCCGGGGTTTGACTTTTGTTGAGTTTTTAGAAATCTAATAAAAATTACAGCTTTATTAATTGAAATTGTTTTCTCTTGCATTGTGTAATGAATTCAAGTTGCCTTTGGCTAGATTGAGACGAGCAGAGGTGAATTTGTAAAGGGAAAAAAGGCTAAATTGAGGGTTGAGTTAGCCGAATTGAGGTAAGTGTCTTGCCTAACATTGTTGAGGGAATTGTTTCTCTTATTTGACATTGTTTACTACATGGGGGGGTGGTACATATATGAGGTGATAAGAGTATATGTAAGTGCCAGGGTTAATCATGCTCGGGGGGTGGATTATGTTATAATTGTGTTTGTAGAGTTACGTGACCTTCCTGCTTCATGCCTTACTTGACTCTTAGCTACTAAGAACATATTATTAAATGTTAGAAATCAAGACCTAGCTTATTATAACTTGATCAAATTTGACGGAGTTCTGAGTATACATTGACGTGTCTAATTCGGCCATCACTATGCGTAATCATTATTACATTACTACGGTCGATATTCTTGAGATACTAGACTCTATACTTGTGTTGTGGATCATTTGTGAGATTTGTGGAAGTGTTTGAATAATACGGTTCTTGAGGGTCTGTTGAATCATTGTTGTCTTGGAAAGTTGTGATTGGGATTTGTTTGGAATATCCGTTAAAACACTCTCCGTGATGTTATTTATGCTTCCTGCCTTGTTTGTCATTGATATACATATACTTGGTAAGGAAGAGTGTAAAGCACGAAGGGTGATTCCATGCCATTGTGTATATATTATCATGTAAGGGAGAGTGTAAAGTACGAAGGGTGATGTCGTACCATATAATTGAGAGTAAAAGCACGAATGGTGATGTCGTGCCATATTATCGAGAGTAAAAGCACGAAGGGTGATGACGTGCCACATTGTTGAGAATAAAAACCCGAAGGGTAATGTCGTGCCATGTCATTTGAGAGTTAAAGCATGAAGGGTGCTGCCGTACCATTTCATTTATATTGTTATGCTTTTATTATCGTGAGTTCATGGCACGGTGGGTGTTTCCGTGCAGGTGGGGACGGGGGACATGCATTATGATGTGATATATATTTCCCGTGTATACATTTGTACCTTTACCTTGAGCTGTTATTGTCGTACTTAAAGATGTTGTGTGACTTGTTGTTATTGTCCTGTCCTTGATCTCTATCTCAATTGTTGTTGTGATGCCCATGTCTTCTACTTGTTTAATTTGCAAATATCATGTATACTTCCTGCTTCTATAATCACACTCATGTCATAACTATTCGGTCACACCTTAGTAAAAGCCCTTTTTCTAAGTTAGTCATTTATGCCTCTACTTGTTAACTTGTAAAGATCAAGTGTTTCCTTCTTATTTGTTATACTTGTATTTAAGCCTTCATCATGCTAGATAGTTGAAGTTGATATTCCTTGTTTCCAATTGATGTCATCACTCACTTGCTTTCCGCCTAGTCTTTTACTATTGCCCATATAGTTATCCTTCTTCATCATTGCTACTTGCGTATTTCCTACCTTGTGATTTCTTGTTATCGGTATTTCTGCCATCTGGTTGGTTTTGTTATACGTATATTGGGTGAGGATAAGATAAAAGCACGAAGGGTGTTGCCGTGCAATTGACTTGATATCTGACTACATTCCTCATACTATGAAAGTTAAGAATTGATTGTTGTGGTTTACTGGTTTCATTCTAAGGAAAGAATTGGTCGAGGTATTAGAAGATACCAAATTGTGATCTCTGTTAACACTCGGTTATTTTTATGCGTATCCGTTTCATGTATTCTTCTCGATTATATTGTGGTATAGTTCTATTGTTGATTCACAGTGTAGGTTTTATCAGTAAGTATCTTTTAACTAAAAAGCCTTGTCACTACTTCGACGAGGTTAGACAAGATACTTACCAATACATGGGGTTGGTTGTAATAATACTACACTTTTGCACATTGCGTGCAGATTTTTGGAACAGAGCTGTTGGTAATGTCGGGTGCTGACTCTAAAGATGTTCATGCATTTCGGATATAGCTGCCACTTGTCCTTGGTAGCTTAGGTTTTGCTAATTTGTTTATGTTACTTTCAAACAGAACGTGTAATTATTTGTATCAGTTTTGAAATTCCAAGTCTTAGAAGGTCGTGATTCATACTACCATCACTTGGGTCAATTTGTAAATATTCAGATGATTCTTTACTGCTTTCCTATAATCTCTTTTGGATTGTATTTGCTGTTAGTTGGCTTACCTAGCGGATCGAGTTAGGTGCCATCACGACTAGTGATTTTTGGGTCATGAGAGGAAGTCACGTGCATTTTGATTGCTGTCGTTCGTTTTTGTCAAGAAACTAGTGGAAGGATGGTTGTTGCAACTTTTAAATTAATTAAAGTATATGATTTCTATTTACTATAGTAACAAAAGGATGTACCTTATATTTGGACCATAGTTCAGGGGTGTTTTTAGTCAAAAACTCTCTGGACTACCTTTATCTATCTTTAAACGTCTTACTTTAATTAACACTCCACTAATCAAAAAAGAAAGGTTAGAATGGAGAAAAAACGTAGTAAATCACTATTTGGTTTTTCTAAATTATCAAATATTTTGACACAAATTTAGTTAGCCACATTGATACTTGGGACTAGATAAAGTAACGAATATATGAAATTAAATGCTTATATGTGCAAATGCAACTCTAAATGACAACAAAGTCCAACTACTCCGCAAGCTTTTTAAGGTCTTCTTGGTTCTCTTGAGATGGTTTTGAGATTTTCTGTTCTACTTGTTCGGATGCAAACTGTTGTAGTGCATCCCGGTTCAAAACATCATCCCAATTTAAATTCTTCAACTTATCAATGAACTCATAAGACAAGACAACACGAGAAGCTTGCCCTTCTTTTATCACTCTCATCCACTCTCCTTCTGATCTTGACATTTTATATATCACTTCAAAAATACAAAAAAGGGACTGAGAAGATTTTTGTTTAGGAAAAAATTTCCTTTGTCTTATAGTATTTATAATACAAGAAACAAGTAGTTTAATTATGTTACATTACTACGTATTTATATATTTGGTAAGTAATAAATTTATGTATTCGCTTGGACTTCCCTATCCATAATAGTTCTTCTTTGACCATAATATTTGCCATATATAACTTACAATTTATGTACAGCTACCAAATAATAATTTTCACCTTAAAAAATAGTTAATTTATGCATTAACCATATGGAACACTATATAATACAATTACCATAAAAATCTGTAATTGCTTTCCATTAGTTTGTTATTTGTTATGAATAACTTATTAGGCAGCCCCAAATATGGAAGCTAGATGATTAATAAGCTGATATTTCCTATTAATTCCGGGAGACAATTTTAATTTATGGCCTAATTTATAATGATGATCCTAATTTAGAGACTTTATTTGTTTAGTTCCTTTTTTGCGTTACGTTGTTAGATACGCCATAGTTAGGTTGTAGTATTGTACATATATATTATATATGGGATCGGATTGCACGCCTCAATAGTATTGATATTATATATGTGGGATTGGATTCCACGCTGCAACGATATTGATATTATATATATGAGTTCAGGTTGCACATCACAATAATATTGATATTATAGATAGGATTGAGTTACACGCCGCAATAATATTAACATTATATATGAAATCGGGTTGCACGCCGCAACAGTATAGTTATTATATGTAGATCGGGTTGTGTGCAGCAATAAAGAAGTTATATTATAGTTATTCTTGGCTGTTGGTTTTGTTATCGCGTTGTGTTATGAAGCTGAGTAGTGATGATATTCTAGGGTCCTCTATTTTGTATTTCTTATTTCGGTTTTCATGTTAATTGTTGTTTCTCGATTCCGTTGTTGTGTTTTACTTATACTCGTACAAGTTTATAGTATGTGCCTTATCATAGCCTCGTCACTACTTCGTCAAGATTAGGCTCGGCAGTTACGGAGTACATGGGGTCGGTTGTACCCATACTATACTTCTGCACTACTTATGCAGATACCAGTTTTGGTCCCAGCAACGCTTAGTGGAGATTGCTCGAACCCACTCTTGTCAAGAGACGTGAGGTAGAGCTGCACATGATTCGCAGATCCTGAAGTCCCCTTCCTATCTATTTTACTGTTTCATTTCATTTCAGAGAGTTGTATTTCATTTCAGATCCTGTTTGTAGTATTTTGGAAGTTCATGCACTTCTGACACCAAATTTTGGGATTAGACTAGACAACGATGGTTATGGATTATTGTAACGATCCGGCCAGTCATTTTGAATATTACAACCTTGTTCACCCATTTACTGCTTAATTTGTACTTTACAGTGGTTATATGGCTTGCCGGGATAATTGGTTCGGGTCTGGTGAGATTTCGAAATGAATTGAGACACATAGTCTCAAAGATGAAAACATAAGTTGAAAAAGTTGACCGAATGTTGACTTGTGTGTAAACGACCCCGAAATAGTATTTTGATGATTCCAATAGCTCCGTATGGTGATTTTGGACTTAGGAGTGTGTCCGAAAAATATTTGGAAGTTCGTAGTTAAATTAAGCTTGAAATGGCTAAAATAGAAATTTAAGTTTGGAAGTTTGACCGGTGAGTTGACTTTTTAATATCGGGGTCAGAATTCGATTCTTGTAATTAGAACAGCTCCATTATGTCATTTAGGAGTTGTGTGCAAAATTTGGGGTCATTCCGGATTGGTTTTATATGTTTCGGCACAAGTTATAGAATTTGGAAATTTCATAAACTCATAAGTTTGATTCGAGGTGCGATTCGTAGTTTCAGTGTTGTTTGATATGATTTGAGGCCTCGACTAAGTTCGTATCGTATTTTAGGACTTGTTGGTATATTTGGTTGGGGTCACGGGATTCAGGTGTGTTTCAGATGTTATCAAATCATTTTGGGCTACTTTGGATGTTGGTTTTCTAATGTCTGGTGTTGTTCTTCGCGTTCGCGAGGAGCCTCTCGTGTTTGCAAAGAAGGATTTGGCTTCTGGGATTTTGTTCTTCACGTTCGCGAAGAAGGAATTCCTATTATCCGCCACCCGACTTCGGAAGCTTATATCTTGCAATCTATAAGGAATTTGGAGATGATCCAAAAATGAAAGTTGTATCCCGTTGTGTCTAGTTTGCAGAAAAACAAACAGTTTGCCATTTGGAGTTGTGCAGAAAACGTTATGGTGGATACACTATAGGCTATCTGGGAAGAGTTTAAAAACCCGAAGAAGATATTTTTGTTGCATAAGGCTGACTTGGAAAGCTTATATCTCGAAATCTATAAGGAAATGGGAGATGAGCAAAATATGCAAGTTGTAGCCCTTGATGTCTAATTTCCAAAAGATTAAACCATTTGTCATTTGAAGTTATATAAAAAACGTTATGATCATTATACTAGAGGCTGTCTGAGAAGAGTTTGGAAATGGCCGTTGAAGAATTTGTTCATCGCGAACGCGAAGAACAAACCCCTGGGCAGCAGAATAAAGTCAAAAAATGAGACTTCATCTCATTCTTCCATTTTAGGACGAAGAAAGCTTGGGTGAGGCGATTTTTCGAAAGTGTTTTAAGGAAACTATTGGGGTAAGAATTCCTAAATCGATTTTGGTTAAAATACATGAATCTATTGTTGTTTGTATCATGAAATTAGTGAATTGGGTTGAAAATGGTAGATATTTTCTATACATTAAATTGAGGATTTGGAGGTCGATTCGTTGTCGGAATTTGGTAAAAGTGGTATGGTTGGACTCGTGACTGAATGAGCGTTCATATTTTATAACTTTTATCGGGTTCCGAGACGTGGGCCCCACGAACGAATTTTGAGTTAAATTTTTGATTTTTTTGGGAAATTAATATTTTTACATGGAATTAATTCCTATAATTTGTATTGACTGAATCGAATTAACTGTGACTAGATTCGAGGCGTTTGGGGGCCGATTCGCGAGGAAAAGGCATATTGGAGTAAAGAATTTAGGGTTTTAGGTAAGTAACACTTCTAAACTTGGTTCTGAGGGTATAAATCCCTGAATTATGCGTTATGTGAATTGTATGGAGGTGACGCACATGCTAGGTGACGGGCGTGTGGGCGTGCACCATAGAAATTGTGACTTAAATAAATTATGTGAAGTTGCATAATTGAAGAATCATGTCATTATCCACATATCCTTCACGTGTTAGAGGGAATTGAGTTGAGACACATATTAAAGATCATGTTTAGGCTTATGCGCCAATATTTTGGGACCCACAGGGTCGTGTTGCTGTTGAATTTATTTTTTAAATTGTAATTTTTATACTCAGTCACATTCATTATTTGTATATCATATCTCAGTCTCTGTTGTCATTCATTGGAACATCATATCATTATGTCGTGTTGATTTTTATTTCATTGAGAGCCCGAGAGACTGGAGATTGTGAGTGATATCTATTGGATCGGGCTGCACGCCGCAGCATATTTTATTTATTTATGGCTGGATGTGGCTATTATAGCGCTTGGGCTGAAGGAGGCCCTACGGAGTCTGCACCCCCCATAGTGAGCGCAGTTGATTTATATTCCCTGGGCATAGATCTTTACCGAAGCATTTATATTGAGGGATGGATCTTCCCTGGATATGGATCTTGTCCGAATCATTTACATTAGGAGATGGATCTTCCCCTGGGCTGGATTGGCCTTATACAGTATTGAATGACTGGCTGTCAGTTGACTTATATATATATATACCTCTTCCCTGGGCTGGATTGGCCATATGTAGTACTGAGTGATTGAGTACTTTAAGATTGTTAGTACGCAAGATTTTCACTGAAGTGCATCACATACAGTACATGCATTGGCATGTAGATACAAAGATGTCATATTCCTCATATCATTCAGAATTGATCTATTTCACTTGTACTGAGTTTAACTGTTGAACATGAAAGCATGCCTATATTTCTGTACTATTATTTCTATATTGGACTGTACCTGTTGAGATTGTCGCTACTTTCAGCCCAAAGGTTAGTCTTGTTACTTATTGAGTTGGTTGTACTTATACTACACCCTGCACCTCGTGTGCAGATTCATGTACTTTCGGGCACGGCTGTTGCTAGTTCTTCGGAGCTTTATCTATTAGAGACTATCAAGGTAGCTGCTTGACGTCCGCAGACCTTGACTTTCTTTCCATTTAGTTATTGTACTATACTATATTTTCAGACAGTGTTTTTAGCATTCAGACTTTGTTATCAATAAGATGCTCAAGTACTTAGTGACACCGGGTTTTGGGAGTGTGTTTATATCAGTATTTGTGATATTTACTATTGAATTCAAATATTATGTTTTCAAACTTAAGGAAATATGTGGTTTTTTGAGGTTATCAGCTTGCCTAGTGTTAAGATAGGCGCCATCACGACAAGTGTAATTTTGGATCGTGAAAAGTTGGTATCAGAGCCTAGGTTACATAGGTCTCACGAGTCAAGAGCAGGTTTAGTAGAGTCTTGCGGATCGGTACAGAGACGTTTGTACTTATCTTTGAGAGGCTGCCGAACCCTTAGGAAAATTACACTTTCTTGTATTCTGTCGTGCGAATATGTTGATTCCGGAAACTAAATTTCTATTATTCTATTCTCTTACAGATGGTGAGGACACGTACTATCGGATCAGACGGTTAGCCACCAGTGCCACCAGTTATGGATGTGAGAGGTCGGGGCCGTGGTAGAGGTCGGGGCCGAGTTAGAAGTCGAGGTTTAGCTCGCACAACAGTTGGAGCAGCACCTGTAGCACCACTAGTTGCTCCACCTCAGGAGCAAATTCCTAATATAGTTGAGCCGTCGGGGACAACTTAAGCATCAGCTATGCCTATTATGATTCAAGGTCTTCAGGAGGCCTTCAGGAGCAAATTCCTGATATAGTTGGCTAAGGCCGCACCAACTACTTCTCAAGCCGGGGGAGGTACTCATACGCTTGTCGCCCGTACTCTAGAGCAGGTAGTGTAGGGACTTCAGCTATCGGAGGCACTACCAGTCCAGCCGATTGCAGCTGCTCAGGCCCAGGTGGGTCCTGTTATGAATGACGAGGAGCAGAAGAGATTAGAGAGGTTTGGGAGACTCCATCCTCCAACTTTCAGTGGAATTGAGTCAGAACATGCTCAGGATTTCTTGGACAGATGCTAGTGGATGCTTTGTACAGCGGGTATTCTAGAGACTAGTGGGGTCTCATTTACTACTTTGTAGTTGACCGGAGCAGCCTTCAAATGATGGGAGACTTATGAGAGGAGCAGATCAGTTGGTGCAGCACTACTATCAAGGCATGAGTTCTTCGTATTATTTCTGGAGAAGTTTGTGCCACACACCCGCAGAGAGGAACTGCGCATGCAGTTCGAATATTTACGTCAGGAGGACTTGTCCGTGACTCAGTATGAGATGTGATTTTCAGAATTGGCTCATCATGCAGTTTGGTTGGTTCCCACTGAGAGGGAAAAGATCAGTAAGTTCATTAATGGCCTCAACCATCAGTTTCGTTTTGTTATGACTCTGGGAATGTAGTAGGTGCTAAATTTGACGAGGTGGTTGATAGTGCTCGACGGCTAGAGATTGTCCATACTCAGGAGCGTGAGGAGAGGGAGGCCAATAGGTCTCGTGGTCTGGGTAATTCCAGCGGTTTTCCTTTAGGAGGATAGCCCTATCACAACAGGAGTCGTCCTTATAGGTCCGCTTAGATGGCTCATCTAGTTCATCGTGGCACATCAGCTAGCCACGGTCCATATAGTGCTCGACAGAGTCAGTCTTCTCTTAGTGCACTCCCAGCTTAGAGTTTATCTCATGCACCATCAGTTCAGGGTTCATTTGTACCAGGTAAGTTTGGTAGTTATTCTGGTTCTCAAGGACCGCCTCAGAACTTGACGATATTTTCAGAGAGGGGTTGCTTTGAGTGTGGAGATTTGGGTCAGATAAAGAGATATTGCCCCCGCCTTATGGGAGGTTCAGCTCAACAGAGGAGTCAGGTTGTGGCTCCCGTACTAGTTAATTCACGACCCACCCAGCCACCACAGGGTGGGGCACGGACAACTAGAGGTCGCCCTAGAGGGGGAGGCCGGTCAGGTGGTGGTTAGGACCGATTATATGCTTTGCCTACCAGGCCAGATGCCGTTGCTTCCGATGCAGTGATCACAGTTATTGTCTTAGTGAAGCTTCTACATTATTTGACCTTGGTTCCATATATTCGTATGTTTCATCATATATTTTTATGTTATTTGGATATGCCCCATGAGTCCTTATTTTTACCTATTCGTATATCTACGCCGGTGGGCGATACTATTATTGTAGATCATGTGTATAGGTCGTGTGTGGTAACTATTTGGGGACTGGAGACTAGAGTGGATCTTTTACTACTTAGTATGGTTGATATCGATGTAATCTTGGGTATGGATTGGTTGTCCCCATGTTATGCAATTCTGGACTGTTACGCAAAAATAGTGACGTAGGCGATACCAGAGTTGCCGAAGGTCGAATGAAAAGGTTCTCTAAATTATGTTCCCAGCAGGGTAATTTCTTACTTGAAGGCTCAACGTATGGTTGGGAAGGGGTGTTTATCATATTTGGCCTTTGTGAGAGATGTTGATGCAGACACTCCTACTATTGATTCTGTACCAGTAGTACGGGATTTTTCTAATGTATTTCCTGCAGACCTGCCGGGTATGCCACCCGATAGGGATATTGATTTCGGTATTGACTTCGTATGACACCAGCTTTATTGAAAGAATTGAAAGAGCAACTTCAGGAACTTCTTGATAAGTGATTTATTAGGCCTAGTGTGTCGCCTTGGGGTGCACCAGTTCTGTTTGTGCAAACGAAAGATGGTACTATGCGGATGTGCATCGACTATAGGAAGTTGAATAAAGTTACAATCAAGAACAAGTATACCTTACCGCGTATTGAGGAATTATTTGACCAGCTTCAGGGAGCGATGGTATTCTCCAAAATTGATTTGAGATCTGGGTATCACCAGTTGAAAATTCGAGACTCGGATATTCTAAAGACTATATTCAGGACCTGTTATAGTCACTATGAATTTCTCGTGATGTCTTTCATTGCAGACTAACTCCCCAACAACATTTATGCACTTGATAAACAATATATTCCAGCCATATCTTAATTCATTTGTCGTAGTATTTAGTGATGACATCTTGGTGTACTCACATAACCAGGAGGAGCATGCACAACAATTGGGTATTGTATTAAAGATGCTGAGAGAGGAGCGACTTTATGCCAGATTATCTAAGTGTGAGTTCTGGCTTAGTTCAGTGGCATTCTTGGGACACATAGTGTGCAGTGAAGGAATTAGGTGGATTTGAAGAAGATAGAGGCAGTTCAGAGTTGGCTTATGCCATCTTCAGCTATTAAGATTTAGAGTTTTCTCAGCTTGGCCGGTTATTATCATTGCTTTGTGGAGGGATTCTCATCTATTGCATCGCCCTTGACTAAATTGCCCCAGAAAGGTGCTCCATTCAGGTGGTCGAATGAGTGTGAAGAGAGCTTTCAGAAGCTCAAGGGTGCCTTGACCACAACTCTAGTTCTAGTTTTGCATGTGTATTGTAATGCTTCTTTGAACGGTATGGGGTGTGTCTTAATGCAGGAGGGTAGAGTGATTGCTTATGCTTCGCGTCAGTTAAAGCCATATGAAAAGAACTACCCAGTTCATGATTTAGAGTTGGCAGCTAGTGTTCATGCATTAAAGATTTGGAGGCACTATTTCTATTGTGTGTCTTGTGATGTATTTACAGATCATCAGAGTCTTCAGCACTTATTCAAACAGAACGATCTAAATTTGAAGCGGCGGAGATGGTTAAAGCTGCTAAAGGATTATGATATTTCTATTCTGCATCATCCCGGGAAGGCCAATGTGGTGGCTGATGCCTTGAGTAAGAAGGCAGTGAGTATGGCTGATGCCTTAAGACCTTGGCCAATCAGTTCGTGAGATTAGATGTTTTGGAGCCCAGTCGGTTTCTAGCTTGTGTGGTTTCTCGGTCTTCCTTATATGACCGCATCAGAGAGCTCTAGTATGATGATCCTCATTTACTTGTCCTGAAGGACACAGTTCAGCACGGTGATGCCAAAGATGTTACTATTAGAGATGATGGGGTGTTGAGGATGCATGGTTGTATTTGTGTGCCAAATGTAGATGGGCGGCGTGAAATGATTCTTGTAGAAGCGTACAGTTTGCGGTATTCCTGTCATGACCCGAAGTTCCCACCTTCAGGACCGTGATTGCACCTAACATTTTACTTGCTAGGCGAGCCAACGTTAAAATCATCGTAACCATTTTTTTTAAACAAATCAAATTAAACGGAAGTCAATTACTGAAATAAAGTAC
Organism: Nicotiana otophora; assembly: GCA_000715115.1. Taxonomy (NCBI): domain Eukaryota; kingdom Viridiplantae; phylum Streptophyta; class Magnoliopsida; order Solanales; family Solanaceae; genus Nicotiana; species Nicotiana otophora. The sequence goes on along the minus strand of AWOL01S0055509.1, from coordinate 45,882 downwards.
AGAAGACCATAATAACTGAATCTTCCAAATACATCCCGAATCTGGTGTCACAAGTATACTAGCTACTAGATAATACAAATAAACGTCTGAATAAAATTCAATCTGTTTGAAAGATAATGCACAACTAAGATAAGATAGAAGGGTACTTCAGAACTGTTGACGATGTACAGTTATACCTCAAGTCTCCTCTGGGTAGCTGAATCCGAGCAAGTCTATGATACGCCGCTGGGACCAACTCCAAAATCTGCACAAGAAGTGCAGAGTGTAGTATGAGTACAACCGATCCCATGTACTCCGTAAGTGTCGAGCCTAACCTCGATGAAGTAGTGACGAGGCTATAACAAGACACGTTCGTAAACAACATGTACAAGCATATACAGATACGAAGTAACAACAACACAATAATTAACAATTTATAAATTTGGGAGGGAACATGCGAAGGGGAATGATATAGAAATTCCAGTAGGAGAAGTGTCATGTAGTAGCAAATTAATTCATCAACAATAAAATGAGCAGATGATAATATGAAAATGGCACAACACCACCCTTAGTGCTTTTACTCTCCTTCTTCCCATGAATTTATAAATAAATAATAAGATTGGCACGGCATCACCCTTCGTGCTTTAACTCTCTTCTGGTACGGCATCGCCCTTCGTGCTTTTACACTCTTTGAAAATGGCACGACATCACCCTTCGTGCTTTTACACTCTTTCTCACCATGTCAAGGATAATATAAATAATATAAATGGCATGACATCACCCTTTTTGCTTTTACACTCTTCCTTAGCATAAAAATAATAATATAAATTTGGAAGAGTACTAAAATGCAGGGATATATACTTATCAATCAATTCAATACCAGAATACCGACCTCACCTTCCAAAATATTCAACAATAATTAAATTAGCAATAATTTCATGAAAAATGATCAAATAAACAATAATAATTTAAGCAGGAATATCTTAATTAAATAGGCAATTATTCACAATAAATAAATTCCACCCGCATGCTTTGACTCAACCACAACGCATAAGTACTCGTCACCTCACATATACGTTGTACCCGCACATTAAATCAAGTAGCAAATAGATAAACTAGTCCTACTCCCTCAAGTCAATGTTAACCACGACACTTACCTCGCTTTGCAACCAATGCAATATTCCAATACACCTTTGCCTGGGAATTATTGTCTGAATGCCTCAAATCTAGTCACAAACAATTCAATATACTCAATACGAATTATAGAAACTAATTCTATATGAAAATACTAATTTTTCCAATCAAAATCCGAAATTCAATTCAAAAATTGACAGTGGGGCCCACATCTCGGAATCTAACAAAAGTTACAAAATATGAACGCCTATTCAACCACGAGTCCAACCATATAAATTTTACCAAATTTCTATATCAACTCAACCTTCAAATCCCCAAATCATATTTTCAAATCCCTAGGCCCAAATCCTCGAATTTCACCTTAACACACGTAATCTAGTCGGAATAATTGATGGTAATTCCATATTATTAACTAATAATGATCAGAACTGACTTACTCAAGTTTCCCGTGAATTCTTACTCAAAATGCGCCCCAACCCGTACTTGAAATGTCCAAAAATGAGAAAAATCTCGGAGCCCCTCTATTTTTTACCACTGCCAGTGTTTCCGCATCTGTGATGCAGTTGGCTGCACCTGTGGTCTCGCAGATGCGAGGGTGGAGGTTGCTTCTGTGGTTGGCTCGCTTCTGCGGACTCTCTTTTGTGAATAAGTGTCCGCTTCTGCGGTCCAAGGCCCCTTAGCGCAGGCCGCATCTGCGACCATTGCATCGCTTCTGCGGTCGCGCTTCTGTAACGCCCCGTCCACTTCTGTGGAGCATCCGCTTCTGCGAGGCCTGGCTCACTTCTTCGAGCTTGCACCTGCGGTCAAAAATTTGCAGGTGCAATTGCATCTGAAGGCTAAAATTTTAGATTTTCCTTAAGTCCAAATTTTGATCTGTTAACCATTTGGAATACGCCCGAGGACCCCGGGACCTGAACCAAATACACCCACAAGTCCTAAAACATCATATAAACTTAGTCCAAACCTTAAATCAAATTAAACAACGCTAAAACCACGAATCATAACCTAATTCAAGCATCAGGAAACTTAAGAATTTTTAACTTCTACATTACATGCTGAAACCTATCAAATCAAGTCCGATTGACCTCACATTTTGCACACAAACCATAAATGACAAAACGGACCTATACAAATTTCCAGAATCGGAGTCTGACCTCGATATCAAAAAGTCAACTCCCCGGTCAAACCTCCAAAATTAAATTTATATTTTAGCCATTTCAAGCCTAATTTGACTACGGACCTCCAAATAAGTTTGCAGACACACTCTTAAGTCCAAAATCACCAAACAGATCGACCGGGATCGTCAAAACACGAATCCGGGTTCGTTTTCTCAACATGTTGACCGGAGTCAACTTAAGTGAGTTTCAAAATACAAATTCACATTTGTTTTATCACTTTTTCACATAAAAGCTTCCCAAAAAATTATATGGACTGTGCACGCAAGCCGAGCAAAGCTGAATGGTGCTATTTGAGGTCTCATAACACATAAATGAATATTAAATTTAAAGATGTACCTTTCGGGTCATCACATTCTCTACCTCTAAAACAAACGTTCGTCCTCGAATGGAATTAGAATAAGTACCTGGGCTGGTGAAAAGGTGTGGATAACTACCTCGCATGTCCGACTCGGAGTCCCAGGTAGATGCTTCAACTGGGTGACCTCTCCATTATAGTCGAACTGATGGATAACTCTTAGGCCTCAACTGTCGGACCTGCTGGGCTAGAATAACTACCAGATCCTCCTCATAAGTCAAATCCTTGTCCAATTGGATTGAGCTGAAGCCTAACACATGGGACGGATCACCATGATATTTCCGGAGCATAGACACATGGATTACCGGGTGAACTGCTGATAAACTAGGTGGTAGGGCAAGCCTGTAGGCTACTTCACCCACCCTTGCAAGAATTTCAAAGGGTCCGATATACCTATGGCTCAACTTGCCCTTCTTTCCGAACCTCATTACACCTTTCATAGGTGAAACCCGGAGCACTACTCTTTCTGCAACCATGAATGCAACATCAAGAACTTTACTTTCGGTATAACTCTTTTGCCTAGACTGAGCTGTGTGAAGTCGATCCTGAATGACCTTGACCTTATCCAAGGCATCCTGTACCAAATCGGTACCCAACAACCGAGCCTTTTCCGGTTCAAACCAGCCAACGGGCGATTGAAATTGCCTCCCGTATAATGCTTCATATGGAGCCATTTGAATGCTCGACCGGTAGCTGTTATTATAGGCAAACTCTGCAATTGGCAAAACTTGATCCCAAGAACCTCCAAAGTCTATAAAACCAATAGTGCGCTCTGACTGTCCGTCTGTCTGTGAGTGAAATGTTGTACTCAACTCAACCCGCGTGCCTAAATCACACTGTACAGCCCTCCAGAAGTACGAGGTGAACTGCGTACTTCAATCAAAAATGATAGACACGGGCACACCGTGAAAGTGGACAATCTCGCGGATGTAAATCTCCGCTAACTGCTCTGAAGAATAGGTAACTGCTACTAGAATGAAATGTGTTGACTTGGTCAACCTATCCACAATGACCCATACAGTGTCGAACTTTCTCTGAGTTCGTGGAAGCCCAACAACAAAATCCATAGTAATACGCTCCCACTTCCACTCAGGAATTTCTAACTTCTGAAGCAGACCACCAGGTCTCTGATGCTCGTACTTGACTTACTGACAATTTAAACATCGAGCTACATATGCAACTATATCCTTCTTTATTCCCCTCCACCAATAATATTGCCGCAAATCTTGATACATTATGGCAGCACCCGGATGAATAGAATACCGGAAACTATGGGCCTCCTCAAGAATTAATTCACGAAACCTATCTACATTAGGCACACAAATAACGACCCTGTATCCGTAGAACTCCATATTCTCCCATAACTACATGTTTGGCATCACCGTGCCGCACCTTGTCCTTAAGGACAAGAAAATGAGGATCATCATATTGCCGCTCTCTGATGAGCTCATATAAAGAAGACCGAGCGACTATGCAAGCTAGAACCCGACTGGGCTCTGAAACATCTAACCTCACCAACTGATTAGCCAAATTTTGCACATCTACAGCTAACGATCTTTCACCAACCGGAATATACGCACGGCTGCTCATACTGACAACCTTTCTACTCAAAGCATCGCCCACCACATTAGTATTTTCAGGGTGATACAAAATGGTGATATCATAGTCTTTCAATAGTTCCAACCATCTTCTCTGCCTCAAAGTGAGATATTGTTGTTTGAACAGATACTATAGACTACGATGATCAGTGAATACCTCACATGAGGCACCATAAAGGTAGTGCCTCCAAATCTTCAGCGCATGAACAATGGCTGCCAATTCTAAATCATGAACAAGGTAATTCTTTTCATGAACCTTCAACTATCACGATGCATATGCAATCACTCTGCCATCTTGCATTAATACTACACCAAGACCAATGCGAGATGCATCACAATACACCGTATAAGATCCTAAACCCGTGGGCAATACCAACACTGGCACCGTAGTCAAAGCAGTCTTGTGCTTCTGAAAGCTCAACTCACACTCATCTGACCATCTGAATGGGGCACCCGTCTAGGTACATTTGGTCAATGGAGATGCTATAGATAAAAACCTCTCCACAAATCGGCGATAATAACCTGCCAAATCCAGGAAACTCCGGATCTCTGTAGCTGAAGTAGGTCTAGGCCAATTTTGAACTATCTCAATCATCTTAGGATCCACTTTTATGCCTTCTGCCGATACAACATGCCCCTAAAAGGCAACTAAGTCTAACCAAAATTCACATTTTGAAAATTTGGCGTATAACTGATTATTTTTTAAAGTCAGAAGCACAATCTGAAGATGCTATTCATGCTCCTCTTGTCTTTTGGAGTAAATCAATATATAAGCAATGAATACAACCACAAAAGAATCAAAATAGGGCTTGAATACCCGGTTCATCAAATCCATAAAAGCTGATGGGGCATATGTCAGCCCAAATGACATCACTAGGAATTCGTACTGCCCATACCGAGTCCGAAAAGTAGTCTTATGGACATCGGGTGCCCTAATCTTCAACTGATGGTAACCAGACCTCAATTAAATCTTTGAAAACACCTTGGCACCCTGAAGCTGATCGAATAAGTCATCAATTCTTGGCAACGGATACTTGTTCTTGAAAGTGCCTTGTTCAACTGCCGATAATCTATACACATCCGCATTGAACCATCTTTCTTCTTTACAAATAATACGGGTGTACCCTAGGGCGAGAAACTAGGTCTAATAAATCCCTGATCAAGCAAGTCTTGTAACTGTTCCTTCAATTCCTTTAGCTCGGGAGGGGCCATACGGTTGGGTGGAATAGAAATGGGCTGGGTGCCCGGAGCCAAATCAATACAGAAGACAATATCTCTGTCAGGTGGCATCCCTGGAAAATCTGCAGGAAATACATCTGGAAACTTACGGACAACTGGGACTGAATCCATATAAGAAACATTCGCACTATAATCGCGAATATGAGCCAAATAAGCTAGACAGTCCTTCTCGACCATACGTGGCGCCTTCACATAAGAGATAACCCTGTTGGTACAATGGCCAGGAATCCATTTCCACTCTAATTGAGGCAACCCTAGCATGGCTAAGGTCACCGTTTTGGCGTGACAATCCAATAAAGCATGATAAGGCGACAGCCAATCCATACCCAAGATAAGATCAAAATCTACCATATCAAGTAGTAGAAAATCCACGCTAGTCTCAAGACTCCCAATAGTAACCATACACGAATGATAGACATGATCTACCACAATAGAATCTCCCACCAGCGTGGACACACTGACATGAGTACTTAGAGAATCACGAGGCACAACCAGATATAAAGCAAAATAGGAGGACACATAAGAATAAGTAGATCCTGAATCAAATAGAACTGAAGCATCTCTATGGAAAACTGGAATAATACCTGTGATTACGACATCAGATGACTCAGCCTCAGGCCTAGCTGAAAAAGCATAAAATCGGGCCCGGGCCCCACCACTCTAAACTGCGTCCCTGGGATGGCCTGTAACTGGCTGGCCTCCACCTCTAACGACCTGACCTCCACCTCTAGATGTCTGACCCCTGCCCCTAGCTGTCTAGGAGGGTGGCGGTATAGCTGGTGCTGGAATCATAGCACGAGAACCTTGCTGCTGCATGCTTCCCTAAGACCTGAGGCAAAATCTAGCAATGTGCCTCGAATCACCACAAGTATAATAGGATCTCGGTTGTTGTGACTGCTGACCCTGGAACTGGCCATGTTGACCTGGATAACCACTCCGATAACTCTAGATCAGAGGTGTACTAATAGGAGTTGGTGGTGCACTATAAGCTAGTTGGTCAGAATGAGACATATGAGGGCCGCGAACACCTGAAGCACTATAGGATGCCTGGAGCGCTGAATGAAACGGCCTGGGACGATGGCCTCTACAAAAATTACCCCTTCCTCCAGAGGAGTCTCCACTGAACCCACCGAACTTACGAGACCTCTTATCAGACCTCTGCCTTCTTTCCTGTGCAATAACCATCTCGATTCTCCTAGCAACATTAGCAGTCACCTGAAAGGGAATCTCACTTCCGGTCTCGTTGGCCATCTAAATCCTGATAGGGTGAGTGAGTCCATCAATAAATCTCCTCACTCTATCTCCCTCAGTAGGAATTAAAAGGAGAGCATGGCGGGCTAGATCCACAAAACATGTCTCGTACTGAGTAACAGTCATACTGCCATGCTGAAGATGCTCAAGTTGCCTGCAGTAATCCTGTCTCAATGTGATAGGGAGGAACTTCTCTAGAAATAGCTGTGAGAATTGCTCCAAAGTCAATGCAGGCGACCCAGCTGGTCTGGTCAACATATAATCTCTCCACCACCTCTTGGTGGATCCTGTCATCTGAAACACAGCAAAATTAACCCCATTGGTCTGAACTATACCCATGTTTCGCAAAACCTCATGGCAGCGGTCAAGATAATCATGTGGGTCCTCAGAAGGTGTACCACTGAAGTGAACTGGAAAAAGCTTAGTAAACTTGTCTAACCTCAATAAAGCCTTAAAAGACATGGCGGGACTATCACTAGCATGTGCTGCAACAACTGGGTGAACTACCCCAACTGGCGGGGCTGTTGGAGCCTGATACTGGAGAGCCATCTACTCCGGAGCGGGAGTAGTGGGAGTCTGTGCTCCTCCCCCAGCCTGTAAGAGGGTTGGTGCCACTGGAAATGTACCAATCTAGGACACACTTTCCATTAGGCTAACTAAATGGACTAAGCGCTAATCCTGAAGCACTGGAGTAGCTATGAATCCTTACGGAACCTGAACTGGTCCAACGGGTATAGCCTGAACTAGAACCTCCTCCTGAAGATGCACCTGAGGCTCCACTACGAGTGCCGCTGCTCGAGCTCTAGGTTGAGCTCTGCCTCTGCCTCTAGCACGACCTCGACCCCGACCTCTACCCCTGGTCATAGTTGCCATCGGGGGCTCTGGTCCCTGTCCATCGATAGATGTATTAAGTGTTCTCACCATCTACGAGAGAATAAGAATAGAATGGTTCAATAATCGGTGATAGAATAGAATTGCATGACAGAATAAGAAAGAAGTGATATTTTTCCTAAACATCATAGTGTTTGGAACATAAGTACAGACGACTCCGTATGGATCCTTCAGACTTTACTAAGCTTGCTCGTGACTCGTGAAACCTAAGTAACCTAGTGCCCTGATACAAACTTGTCATGACCCGAAATTCCCACATTCAGGACCGTGATGGCGCCTAACATTTCACTTGCTAGGCAAGCCAACGTTCAAATAATCGTAACCATTTTTTTAAAACAAATCAAATTAAACGGAAGTCAATTACTGAAATAAAGTGCGGAATACCATAACAACCGAATCATCCAAATACATCCTCGGATTTGGCGTCACAAGTACACGAGCTACTAGAATAATACAAATAAAGGTTTGAATAAAATTCAAGTTGTTTGAAAGATAAGACGCAGCTAAGATAAGATAGAGAGGGACTTCAGAACTGCATACGCTGTGCAGTTATACCTCAAGTCTCCTCTGGGTAGCTGAATTCGAGCAAGTCTATGGTACGCCGCTGGGACCAACTCCATAATCTGCATAAGAAGTGCAGAGTGTAGTATGAGTAACACTGACCCCATGTACTCCGTAAGTTTTGAGCCTAACCCCGACGATGTAGTGATGAGGCTATGACAAGACACGTATGTAAAAAACCTATACAAACATATACAGATATGAAGCAACAATAACAAAATAATTAATAATTTATAAATTTGGGAGGGAACATGCTAAGGGGAATGATATAGAAATTTTAATAGGAGAAGTGTCACATAGTAGCCAATTAATTCATCAACAATAAAATGAGCAGCTGATAATATGAAAATGGCACAGCACCACCCTTCGTACTTTTACTCTCCTTCTTCCCATGAATTTATAAATAAATAATAAGATTGGCACGGCATCACCCTTCGTGCTCTAACTCTCTTCTAGTACGGCATCACTCTTTGTGCTTAAACTCTCTTCTGGCACGGCATCACCCTTCCTGCTTTTACACTCTTTGAAAATGGCACGACATCACCCTTCGTGCTTTTACACTCTTTCTCACCATGTCAAGGATAATATAAATAATATAAATGACACGATATCACCCTTCGTGCTTTTACACTCTTTCTTACCATGAACATAATAATATAAATTTGGAAGAGTACTAAAATGCGGGAATATATACTTATCAATCAATTCAATACCAGAATACCGCCCTCACCTTCCAAAATATTCAACAATAATTAAAATAGCAATAATTTCATGAAAAATGATCAAATAAACAATAATAACTTAAGCAGGAATATCTTAATTAAACAGGCAATTATTCACAATAAACAAATTCTACCCGCATGCTTTGACTCAACCACAACGCATAAGTACTCGTCACCTCATATATACGTTGTACCCGGACATTAAATCAAGTAGCAAATAGACAAACAAGTCATACTCCATCAAGTCAAGGTTAACCATGAACCTTCAAATCCCCAAATCTTATTTTCAAATCCCTAGGCCCAAATCCCCGAATTTCACTTCAAAAAGACGTAATCTAGTCGGAATAATCGATGGTAATTCAATATTATTGACTATCAATGATCAAAAGTGACTTATCTCAAGTTTTTCGTGAATTCTTGCTAAAATATCGCCCCAACCCATACTTGAAATGTCCAAAAATGAGAAAAATCTCGGAACCCCTATATTTTTAACACTGCTAGTGTTTTCGCATCTGCGATACACTTGGCTAAATCTGCGGTCTCCCAGATGCAAGGGTGGAGGTCGCTTCTACAACTGGCTTGCTTCTGCGGACAAGAGTCCACATCTGCGATCTCGCTTCTACGAAGAAGCGTCCGCTTCTACGGTCCAAGGCCCCTTAGCGCAGGCCGCATCTGCGACCGTTGCGTCGCTTCTGCGGTCGCGCTTCTGCGATGCTCCGTCCGCTTCTGTGGACCATCTGCTTCTGTGAGGCCTGGCTCGCTTCTGCGAGCTCGCACCTGCGGTCAAAAATCTGCAGGTGCGATTGCACCAGAAGGCCAAAATTTAAGATTTTCCTTAAGTCCACATTTTGATTCGTTAACCATCCGAAATTCACCCGAGGCCCCCGATACCTCAACTAAATACACCAACAAGTCTTAAAATATCATACGAACTTAGTCAAAACCTCAAATAAAATCAAACAATGCTAAAACCATGAATCATACCCCAATTCAAGCTTAAGAAAAGTTAAAAATTGGCAACTTCTACATTCGATGCCGAAACTAATCAAATCAAGTCCGATTGACCTCAAAGTTTGCACACAAGTCATAAATGACATAACAGACGTATTCAGATTTCTAGAATTAGATTCCGACCCCGATATCAAAAAGTCAACTCCCCTGTCCAACTTCCAAAATTAAATTTCTATTTTAGCCATTTCAAGCCTAATTTAACTACGGACCTCCAAATAATTTTCCGGACATGTTCTTAAGTCCAAAATTACCATATGGACCCACTGGTACTGTCAAAATGTGGATCTGGGTTCGTTTGCTCAAATTATGATTGGAGTCAACTTAAGTGAGTCCAAAGTACAAATTCACATTTTTATCAATTTTTTCACATAAAAGCTTCTCGAAATATTATACGGATTGTGCATGCAAGTCAAGAAAAGATGAATGGTGCTATTTGAGATCTCAGAATATAGAAATGCATATTAAAATTAAAGATGACCTTTCGGATTATCACAATTCCATTCATCCGGGTGCCGCTAAGATGTATCAAGACTTGAGAGAGAACTATTGATGAAGAAAAATGAAGAAATATATAGTTGGGTATGTAGCTCGATATTTAAATTATCAGCAAGTGAAGTACAAGCATCAAAGACTGGGCGAATTGCATCAGAGACTTGAAATTCCCGAATGGAAATGGGAGCGTATTACCATGGACTTTGTAGTCGGACTCCCACGGACTTTGAGAAAATTTGATGTTGTCTGGGGTGATTCTAGATCGGGTGACAAAGTCCACGGATTTTATTCCAGTCGGTAATACTTATTCTTCGGAGCGGCTGGCTGAGATTTCTATCCGTGCGATTATTCGCCTACATGGTGTGCCAGTGTCTATTATTTCAGATCGGGGCACACAGTTTACATCACAGTTTTGGAGAGCAATGCAACGAGCATTAGGTACAAAGGTTCAGTTGAGTACAACATTTCACCCTCAGACAGATGGACAGTCCGAGTGAACTATTCAGGTACTGGAAGATATTCTACGTGCTTGTGTCATAGATTTTGGAGGTTCTGGGGATCAGTTTCTGCCACTTGCAAAGTTTGCCTACAATAACAGCTACCAATCGAGCATTTGGATGGCTCCGTATGAGGCTTTATATTGGAGATGGTTTCGGTCTCCGGTGGGTTGGTTTGAGTCGGTGAGGCTAGGCTATTGGGTACTGATTTAGTTCAGGATGCTTTGGAAAAGGTTAAATTGATTCAGGATCTACTTCGCACGACATAATCTAGACAGACAAGTTATGCCGACCGGAAGGTTCGCGATATTGATTACATGGTAGGAGAGAAGGTACTACTCCGAGTTTTTCCTATGCAGGGTTTTATGAGATTCGGGAAAAATGGAAAGTTGAGTCTTAGGTATATTGGGCCTTTTGAAATACTTAAGAAGATGAGAGAGGTGGCTTATGAACTTTCTTTACCGCCTAGTCTATCGGGTGTTCATCGAGTGTTTCATGTATCTATGCTCCGAAAGTTACGATGTGGAGCCGGTGGCCATTTTGGACCGGTAGGTTAAAAAGTTGAGGTCAAAAAACATAGCTTCAGTGAAAGTACTATGGAGAGGCCAGCCAATCGGAGAAGCTACCTGGGAGATTAAGCGGGAGATGCGGAGCAAATATCCACACCTATTTATGTATGATTTTAAAGTCGTTCGAGGACGAACATTTGTTTTAGGGGGGGAATGTAATGACTGGCCATTCGTTTTGAATATTATAGCCCCGTTCCCAAATTTACTGCTCAATTTGTGCTTTACAATGGTTATATGACTCGCCAGGATAATTAATTCAGGTCCGGTGTGGTTTCAAAATGAATTGAGACACTTAGTCTCAAAAATAAAAACATAAGTTGAAAAGGTTGATCAGATGTTGACTTATGTGTAAACGACCCTGGAATAGGGTTTTGATGATTCCAATAGCTCCGTATGGTGATTTTGGACTTAGGAGTGTGTCTAGAAAATTATTTGAAAGTTCGTAGTTAAATTAGGCTTGAAATGATAAAATAGAAATTTAAGTTTGGATGTTTAACCGGAGAGTTGACTTTTTGATATCGGGGTCAGAATCCGATTCTGGAACTTGGAACAGCTCCATTATGTCATTTGGGACTCGTGTGTAAAATTTGGGGTCATTTCGGATTGATTTGATATGTTTCGGCACAAGTTATAGAATTTGGAAATTTCATAAACTCATAAGTTTGATTCGAGGTGCAATTCATAGTTTCAGTGTTGTTTGATATGATTTGAGGCCTCGACTAAGTTCGCATCGTGATTTAGGACTTGTTGGTATATTTGGTTGGGGTCTCGGGGGCCTCGGGTGTGTTTTTGGTGTTATCGGATCATTTTGGGCTACTTTGGATGCTGGTTTTCTGATGTCTGGTGTTGTTCTTCGCTTTCGCGAGGAGCCTCTCGCGTTCGCGTAGAAGGATTTGGCTTCTAGGATTTTGTTCTTCGCCTTCGCGAAGGAGGAATTCCTGTTGTCCACCACCCGACTTCATAAGCTTATATCTTGTAATCTAGAGGGAATTTGGAGATGATCCAAAAATTAAAGTTGTAGCCCTTTTGTGTCTAGTTTTCAAAAATACAAACCGTATGCCATTTGGAGTTGTGTAAAAAAGGTATGGTGGATAAAATATAGGCTGTCTGGGAAAAGTTTGGAAATAGCGAAGAAGAAATTTCTATTGCACATGGCTAACTTTGGAAGATTATATCTCGCAATCTATAAGGAATTGAGAAATGAGCAAAACACGAAAGTTGTAGCCCTTAATGCCTAGTTTTCAAAAGTTAAACGATTTGTCATTTGGAGTTATGTACAAAACGTTATGACCATTATAATAGAGGTTGTCTAAGAAGAGTTTGGAAATGGGTGTTGAAGAATTTGTTCATTGCGAACACGAAGAACAAACTCCTGGACAGCAGAACAAAGTCAAAAAATGAGACTTCATCTAATTCTTCCATTTTTGGATGAAGAAAGCTCGGGTGAGGCGATGTTTCAAAAGTTTTTCAAGGAAACATTGGGGTAAGAATTCCTAACTCGATTTTGGTTAAAATACATGAATCTATTGTTGTTTTTATCATGAAATTAGTGAATTGGGTTGAAAATGGAAGAAATTTTCTATACCTAAAATTGAGGACTTGGAGGTTGATTTGTTATCGAAATTTGGTAAAACTAGTATGGTTGGACTCGTGGTTAAATGTGCGCTCATATTTTATAACTTTTGTTGAGTTCCGAGATGTGGGCCCCACAGGCAACTTTTGAGTTAAATTTTGGATTTTGTTAGAAAATTAGTATTTTCACATGGAATTAATTCCTATAATTTGTATTGATTGAATCAGATTAATTGTGACTAGATTCGAGGCGTTCAGAGGTCGATTCGCATGGCAAAAACATATTAGAGTAAAGAATTACACGGTTTGAAATAAGTAACACTTCTAAACTTGGTTCTAAGAGTATAAATGACTGAATTACATGTTATGTGAAATGTATGGAGGTTACGCACATGCTAGGTGACAGGTGTGTGGGTGTGCACCATAGAAATTATGACTTAAATAAATTATGTGAAGTCGCATAATTGAAGAATCATGTCATTATCCACATATCCTCCACGTGTTAGAGGGAATTGAGTTGAGACTCATGTTAAACATCATGGTTTGGCTACATGTCGATATTTTGGGACCCACAGGGTCGTGTTGCTGTTTAATTTATTGTTTAAATTTTAGTTTTTGTACTCAGTCACATTCATCATTTGCATATCATATCTCAGTCTCTGTTATCATTCATTGGGACATCATATCATTATGTCGGGTTTATTTTCATATCATTGAGAGCCCGAAAGACTGGAGATTTTGAGTGATATTTATGGAATCGGGCTGCACGCCACAACATGTTTTATTTATTTATGCCTGGATCTGGCTATTATAGTGCTTGGGCTGAAGGAGCCCCTCCGGAGTCTGCACCCCCCACAGTGAGCGCGATTGATTTATATTGAGGGATGTATTTACCCTGGGCTTGGATCTTACCCGAAGCATTTATATTGAGTGATGGATCTTCCCTGGACATAGATCTTGTCCAATTCATTTACATTAGGGGATGGATCTTCCCCTAGGCTGGATCGCCACAAGTTATAGAATTTGAAAATTTTATAAACTCATAAGTTTGATTCGAAGTGCGATTCGTAGTTTCGGTGTTGTTTGATATGATTTGAGGCCTCGACTAAGTTCGTATCGTGTTTTAGGACTTGTTGGTATATTTGGTTGTTGTCCCGGGGGCCTCGGGTGTGTTTCTAGTGTTATCGAATCATTGTGGGCCACATTAGATGATGGTTTTCTGATGTTTGGTATTGTTCTTCGCGTTCGCGAGGAGCCTCTCACGTTCGCGAAGAAGGATTTGGCTTCTAGGATTTTGTTCTTCGCGTTCGCGAAGAAGGAATTCCTGATGTCCGCCACCCGACTTCAGAAGCTTATATCTTGCAATCTATTGGGAATTTAGAGATGATCCAAAAATAAAGGTTGTAGCCCTTTGTGTCTAGTTTTCAGTAATACAAACCGTTTGCCATTTGGAGTTGTGTAAGACAAGGTATAGTGGATAAAATATAGGTTGTCTGGGAAGAGTTTGGAAATTGTGAAGAAGAAAGTTCTGCTTCACATGGCTGGATTTGGAAGCTTATATCTCGCAAACTATAAGGAACTGGGAGATGAGCAAAATACGAAAGTTGTAGCCCTTGATGCCAGTTTTCAAAAAGTTAAAAGATTTGTCATTTGGTGTTTTTATACAATGTTATGACCATTATAATAGAGGTTGTCTGAGAAGAGTTTGGAAATAACTGTTGAAGAATTTGTTCATTGCAAACGCGAAGAACAAACCCCTGGACAGCAGAACAAAGACAAAAAGTGAGACTTTATCTCATTCTTCCATTTTGGATGAAGAAAGCTTGGGTGAGGCGATGGTTCGAAAGCTTTTCAAGGAAAACATTGGGGTAAGAATTCCTAACTTGATTTTGGTTAAAATACATGAATATATTGTTGTTTTTATCATGAAATTAGTGAATTGGGTTGAAAATTGAAGAAATGTTCTATATCTTAAATTGAGGATTTAGAGGTCGATTCGTTATCGAAATTTGGTAAAACTAGTACGGTTGGACTCGTGGTTGAAAATGCGTTCATATTTTGTAACTTTTATCGAGTTCCGAGACGTGGGCCCCACTGGCAATTTATGAAGTAAATTTCTTGGAAAATTAGTATTTGCACATGGAATTAATTCCTATAATTTTTATTGACTGAATCGAATTAATTGTGACTAAATTCGAGGCGTTCGGAGGCCGATTCGCGAGGCAAAAACATATTGGAGTAAAGCATTACACGGTTTGAGGTAAGTAACACTTCTAAACTTGGTTTTGAGGGTATAAATCCCTGAATTACGTGTTATGAGAAATGTATGGAGGTGACGCCCATGCTAGGTAATGGGTGTGTGGGCGTGCACCATAGAGATTATGACTTAAATAAATAATGTGAAGTCGCTGAGACTCTTGTTAAAGGGAATTGTGCTGATGCTCTTGTTAAAGATCATGTTTAGGCTATGTGCCGATATTTTGGGATCCACAGGGTCGTGTTGCTGTTGAATTTATTTTTTTAATTGTAATTTTTATACTCAGCCATATTCATCATTTGCATGTCATATCTCAGTCTCTGTTGTCATTCATTAGGACATCATATCAATATGTCGGGTTGATTTTAATGTCATTGAGAGCCCGAGAGACTGAAGATTTTGAGTGATATTTATGGGATCGAGTTGCACGCCGCAATATAATTTATTTATTTATGCCTGGATCTGGCTATTATAGCTTTTGGGTTGAATGAGCCCCTCCGGAGTCTGCACCACCCATAGTGAGCGTGGTTGATTTATATTGAGGGATGGATTTTCCCTGGGCATAACATGACCCTGGACATGGATCTTGTCCGAATCATTTACATTAGGGGATGGATCTTTCCCTGGGATAGATTGGCCTTATACATTATTGAGTGACTGACTGTCAGTTGATGTGTGTGTGTGTGTGTATATATATATATATATATATATATATAGAGGATGGATCTTCCTGGGTTGGATTGGTCATATATAGTACTCAGTGATTGGGTACTTTGAGATTGTGAGTATGCGAGATTTTCAATGAAGTGCATCACATATAGTACATGCATTGGCATGTAGATATAAAGATGTCATATTCTTCATATCATTCAGAATTTATCTATTTCACTTGTACTGAGTTTAACTGTTGAACTTGAAAGCATCCCTACATTTCTATACTATTATTTCTATACTGGACTGTACTTGTTGAGCTCGTCGCTACTTTCAGCCCAAAGGTTAGTCTTGTTATTTATTGAGTTGGTTGTACTCATACTACACCATGCACCTCATGTGCAGATCCAGGTACTTCCGGACATGGCGATTGCTAGTTCTTCGGAGCTTTATCTGTTGGAGACTATCAAGGTAGCTGCTTGACATCCGTAGATATTGACTCATGTACTTTTCAGATGGTATTTTTTTCGGACGGTGTTTTTAGCAATCAGACTCTATTATCATTTAGATTCTCATGTACTCAGTGACACCGGGTTTTGGGAGTGTATTTATATCACTATTTGTGAGATTATCTATTGAATTCAAATATTATGTTTTCAAACATAAGGAAATATGTGGTTTATTGAGGTTGTCAGCTTGCCTAGTGTTAAGATAGGCGCCATCACGACATGTGTGATTTTGGGTCATGCCAATTATTATATGTTTTGAGTATTTCAGACTTATTTCCTTAATAATGTGTTTTTGAAAATTTTAAATTGGTTAATTGTTTAGCTAATGTTGGCTTGCCTACCAAGCGAATTTTAGGCGCCCTCATAGCCCCATGGTTGAGATTATGGGTCATGACAAGTTTGAATTGGTTCATGAGTGGGATTTGTTAGTTTTTGTTCTCTTCATCTTGAAAGTTTGCCAAGGAAAACCATTCAATGACCAAATTTGCTAAGTCAGAGTTGAGCTGCCCTTACCTGTTTGGTAAAATGCCTGAAAGAGAATGAAATTATGTTGTGGGTAAACTTTGAGTCTCGTTATTCAGTGAACTACGTTTAGCATTTTTTAGTACATTTATATAGTAGGTTGTTGGGTGCATTTCTTTAGTTCAAAGAGCCTTCATCTTATCATAAAAACTCTCAAACTGTAAAAATACTCTTCTAGTTGAAGTGTTGTAGGAAGTAATACGCAATTCGCTGAGTTGTTTCCATGATAATTCATCACCTACTAAAGCTCTCAAGGTATTAAAAGAAAATAGACAAAGGAAATAAATTGAGTACAGATCCGCACTTTAGAGCAAGAGATGAAGACATGACCATATTTCTTTTTCGTTTTCATTACACTTCATTGGTTCTATTCAACTATATGCTTAAAGTCGAAGACCATCTAGGGAAAGGGATTTAGAGATTAAGGGGGAAGTGTAAAGTCCCGATTAGTCGTTTTGAGTATCTACACTTCGCTCGGTATTTTGTGGGCTCGAGTATCTCCGCACTATGTATTATGACTTGAGTAAATCGTCGGTATTGGTTTTTCAAGTTATCCAGAATCGATTTGGAAGAATGAACTTCAAGATTTGAGCTCTAAGTTGGAAGAATTGATCAAGTTTGACTTTTTAGCATTTGACCTCGGAATGGAGTTTCGTCGGTTCCATTAGCTTCGTTGGGTTATTTTAGACTTACAAGCGCGTCCGGATTGTAATTTGGAGGTCTGTAGTCGAATTACTCTTCAATTGGCGAAAGTTGGATTTTTGGGAAGTTTGATCGGGAGTGGACTTTTAGGTTTCGGCATCGATTGTAGAAGTTGAAGTTTCAAACTTCATTGATTTTGACTTGAGGTGTGATTCATCGTTTTAAAGTTGTTATGGGTGATTTGAAGCTTCAAGTAGGTTAGTTTCATCATATGGAACTTGTCTGCAAAATTTGGTGTCGTTTGGAGTTGATTTGAAATGGTTCGGATGCTCGGTCGCGATTCTAGAAGTTCTTGAAGTTTAGTTTGATCTTTATGCATTTTGGTTCCGATTCGTGGTTTTAGAGGTTATTTTGATGGTTTGAGCATGCTAGCGAGTTTGTGTTGTGTTTCTGGACTTGGGTGCATGATTGGTTTGGAGCCCCGAGGGCTCAGGTGAGTTTCGTATTGGTTTCAGAATAATTTTTCATAATATTTGATTGTTGGTGCTGGTATCATAGCATTTGCGATG
The DNA here is from genome assembly GCA_000715115.1 of Nicotiana otophora. Classification (NCBI taxonomy): domain Eukaryota; kingdom Viridiplantae; phylum Streptophyta; class Magnoliopsida; order Solanales; family Solanaceae; genus Nicotiana; species Nicotiana otophora. The sequence continues at coordinate 27,683 of AWOL01S0055509.1, read as the reverse complement.
TTTTGTCGCAAATGCGACAGAGTAAGATGATCGGTTATCGAGAAGGTTCTGGCGAGTTCCAGGTCTTATGTAGCCTTTAAGGCCTTTTGAATTTGTCTATGGGTGGGCTTGAAAAAGGTAGCGAATGGTAATCGGATCTGCGGTATTTCCTTATCAAGAAATGTCTACATGTCAATGTTGGAGTGATGCAAGAAATGGCTTCGGGTTCCTAGGAAGTTCCCTCAGGGCGGTCATATCGGATTGAGTTACTTTTGGGTTGGCAGTCTGCGTGACTCGGTTGAGTTAGAGGCGATTGGTTCTGATTACTCGATTATTTGTTACTAAGTTCTGAAGAATTTATCATGGTTATGACCACGGCCGGAGTTGGTGTTTACCACAGGTATAGAAGCAATATTCCATATGGTGGTGTTCTCCTAGATTGAGTTAAATGAAAGATTCTCGGTTGATGAGGTGTTCAATTTACTTATGGTTCAGAGTTGACCATGAGATTTGTATAGCGTCGCAAGTTAGCATGTTAGGGGCGATGTACCGTATAGGGTTGAAATGTTGCATGTACAAGGTTGTGGTTTAGTTTTGAAGGGAGGGATATGAGTTCTTGATGACATGGATGATTTCGGGTGTCTAAGGTCTTGCTGGCACTATCTGTTCCCACCGGAAGAGAGTTCACATGTTGGCAGGTGCATTGTGTTTGACTTATGAGCATTGTTCCATAGAATGATGGAGTGTGGGTGACGCATCTTCCATTTGAGTAGCGGTGTTGAAATTAGATATGAAGATTCTGGTAATCGCGAGGTTTAGAGACTGGATGTTCTCGTGGCAAACTATTGCTTGACCCGACTGGTCGTTTTGAGTATCTGTACTTCGCTCGGTATTTTGAGGGCTCGAGTATCTCCGCATGATGTATTATGACTTGCGTAAATCGTCGATATTGGTTATTCAAGTTATCCGGAATCAATTTGGAAGAATGAACTTCAAGATTTTAGCTATAAGTTGAAAGCATTGACCAAGTTTGACTGTTTAGCATTTGACCTCGAAATTGAGTTTTGTCAGTTCCGTTAGCACTGTTGGGTGGTTTTGGACTTATGAGCGCATCCAGATTGTAATATGGAGGTCCGTAGTCAAATTAGTCTTGAATTGGCAAAAGTTGGATTTTTGAAAAGTTTGACCGGGAGTGAACTTTTTGATATCGGGGCCAGATTCTGATTCCGGAAGTTGGAATAGGTCTGTAATGGCAAGTGTGACTTGTGTACAAAATTTGAGGTCAATTGAAGGTGATTTGATAGGTTTCCGCATCGGTTATAGAAGTTGAAGTTTCAAAGTTCATTGATTTTGACTTGAGGTGTGATTCATCGTTTCAAGGTTGTTATGCGTGATTTGAAGCTTCGAGTAGGTTAGTTTCATCATATGGAACTTGTCTGTACAATTTGGCGGACGCTCAGTTGCGATTCTAGAAGTTCTTGAAGTTTAGTTTGATCTTCATGCATTTTGGCGTCCGATTCGTGGTTTTAGAGGTTATTTTGATGATTTGAGCGTGCGAGCGAGTTCGAGTTGTATTTCTGGACCTTGGTGTATGATTGGTTTGGAGCCCCGAGGGCTCGAGTGAGTTTCGGATTGGTTTTGGAATAATTTTTCATAATCTTTGATTGGTGGTGCTGGTATCATCGCATTTGCAAAGTTTTGTCGCAAATGCGACAACCGCAATTGCGAAGCATCTATCGCATTTGCGAAGTCTGGGCTGCTGGGGGAAATTCGCATTTACGAAGAACCCTGTCACTTTTGCGGAATGTTGGTCTTCGCATTTGCAAAGAATTGGGTCGCAAATGCGACATTGACAGACAACCTTCTAGTTCGCATTTGCGATAAGATGTTCGCATTAGTGGGGTTCGCATTTGCGAAACTCTGTCGTAAATACGACATCTGCAACCTGTTAAGTGCTGAGTATTCCGAGACTTAGCTTTATTTTGATATATTGTGAACCCTAGCTTTGATAAGAGGCGATTTTGTGAAGGGATTTTCATACCAAATCATTGGGTACGTACCTCTAATCAATTCTCAAATATATTTCATGATTTTATATAAGATTTAACATCAAATGCATGAGAAATCTAGAGGAAAAAGGGGATTTTGTCAAAGTTTTGAAAAATAAATATTTGGGATTTGGGAGTTGAATAGGACTCGGATTTAAAAACAAAACATATATTTGGACTCATGAAACTATGGGTGGTCAAGACCTACCCTTGGACCCAGGTTTTGACCGGGCGGACCCGGGGTTTGACTTTTATTGAGTTTTTAGAAATCTAATTAAAATCACAGCTTTATTAATTGAAATTGTTTTCTCTTGCATTGTGTAATGAATTCAAGTTGCCGTTGGCTAGATTGAGACGAGCGGAGGCGAATTTGTAAAGGGAAAAAAGGCTAAATTGAGAGTTGAGTTAGCCGAATTGAGGTAAGTGTCTTGCCTAACATTGTTGAGGGAATTGTTCCTCTTATTTGACATTGTTTACTATATGCGGGGGTGGTACATATATGAGGTGACGAGCGTATATGTAAGTGCCAGGGTTAATCATGCTCGGGGGGTGGATTATGTTATAATTGTGTTTGTAGAGTTACGTGACCTTCCTGCTTCATGCCTTACTTGACTCTTAGCTACTAAGAACATAGTATTAAATGTTAGAAATCAAGACCTAGCTTATTATAACTTGATCAAATTTGACGGAGTTCTGAGTATACATTGACGTGTCTAATTCGGCCATCACTATGCGTAATCATTTTTACATTACTACGGTCGATATTCTTGAGATACTAGACTCTATACTTGTGTTGTGGATCATTTGTGAGATTTGTGGAAGTGTTTGAATAATACGGTTCTTGAGGGTTTGTTGAATCATTGTTGTCTTAGAAAGTTGTGATTGGGATATGTTTGGAATATCCATTAAAACACTCTCCGTGATGTTATTTATGCTTCCTGCCTTGTTTGTCATTGATATACATATGCTTGGTAAGGAAGAGTGTAAATCACGAAGGGTGATGCCATGCCATTGTGTATATATTATCATGTAAGGGAGAGTGTAAAGCACGAAGGGTGATGTCGTTCCATATAATTGAGAGTAATAGCACGAATGGTGATGTCGTGCCATATTATTGAGAGTAAAAGCACGAAGGGTGATGCTGTGCCACATTGTTGAGAGTAAAAACACGAAGGGTGATGTCGTGCCATGTCATTTGAGAGTTAAAGCACGAAGGGTGATGTCGTACCATTTCATTTATATTGTTATGCTTTTATTATCGTGAGTTCATGGCACGGTGGGTGTTTCCGTGCAGGTGGGGACGGGGGACATGCCTTATGATGTGATATATATTTCCCGTGTATACATTTGTACCTTTACCTTGAGCTGTTATTGTCGTACTTAAAGATCTTGTGTGACTTGTTGTTATTGTCCTGTCCTTGATCTCTATCTCAATTGTTGTTGTGATGCCCATGTCTTCTACTTGTTTAATTTGCAAATATCATGTCTACTTCCTGCTGCTATAATTACACTCATGTCGTAACTATTCGGTCACACCTTAGTACAAGCCCTTTTTCTAAGTTAGTCATTTATGCCTCTACTTGTTAACTTGTAAAGATCAGGTGTTTCCTTCTTATTTGTTATACCTGTATTTAAGCCTTCATCATGCTAGATAGTTGAAGTTGATATTCCTTGTTTCCAATTGATGTCATCACTCACTTGCTTTCCACCTAGTCTTTTACTATTGCCCATATAGTTATCCTTGTTCATCATTGCTACTTGCGTATTTTCTACCTTGTGATTTCCTGTTATCGGTATTTCTGCCATCTGGTTGGTTTTGTTATAGGTATATTGGGTGAGGATAAGATAAAAGAACGAAGGGTGTTGCCGTGCAATTGACTTGATATCTGACTACATTCCTCATACTATGAAAGTTAAGAATTGACTGTTGTGGTTTACTAGTTTCATTCTAAGGAAAGAATTGGTCGAGGTATTAGAAGATACCAAATTGTGATCTCTGTTAACACTCGATTATTTTTTTGCGTATCCGTTTCATGTATTCTTCTCGATTATATTGTGGTATAGTTCTATTGTTGATTCACAGTGTAGGTTTTATCAGTAAGTATCTTTTAACTAAAAATCCTTGTCACTACTTCGACGAGGTTAGACAAGATACTTACCAATACATGGGGTCAGTTGTACTAATACTACACTTTTGCACATTGCGTGCAGATTTTTGGAACAGAGCTACTGGTAATATCGGGTGCTGACTCTAAAGATGTTCATGCATTTCGGATATAGCTGCCACTTGTCCTTGGTAGCTTAGGTTTTGCTAATTTGTTTATGTAACTTTCAAACAGAACGTGTAATTATTTGTATCAGTTTTGAAATTCCAAGTCTTAGAAGGTCATGATTCATACTACCATCACTTGGATCAATTTGTAAATATTCAGATGATTCTTTACTACTTTCCTATAATCTCTTTTGGATTGTATTTTCTGTTAGTTGGCTTACCTAGCGGATCGAGTTAGGTGCCATCACGACTAGTGATTTTTGGGTCGTGAGAGGAAGTCACGTACATTTTGATTGCTGCCGTTCGTTTTTGTCAAGAAACTAGTGGAAGGATGGTTGTTGCAACTTTTAAATTAATTAAAGTATATGATTTCTATTTACTATAGTAACACAAGGATGTACCTTATATTTGGACCATAGTTCAGGGGTGTTTTTAGTCAAAAACTCTCTGGACTACCTTTATCTATCTTTAAACGTCTTACTTTAATTAACACTCCACTAATCAAAAAAGAAAGGTTAGAATGGAGAAACAAAGTAGTAAATCACTATTTGTTTTTTTCTAAATTATCAAATATTTTGACACAAATTTAGTTCGCCACATTGATACTTGGGACTAGATAAAGTAACGAATATATGAAATTAAATGCTTATATGTGCAAATGCAACTCTGAATGACAACAAAGTCCAACTACTCCGCAAGCTTTTTAAGGTCTTCTTGGTTCTCTTGAGATGGTTTTGAGATTTTCTGTTCTACTTGTTCGGATGCAAACTGTTGTAGTGCATCCCGGTTCAAAACATCATCCCAATTTAAATTCTTCAACTTACCAATGAACTCATAAGACAATACAACACGAGAAGCTTGCCCTTCTTTTATCACTCTCATCCACTCTCCTTCAGATCTTGACATTGTATATATCACTTCAAAAATACAAAAAACAAAGGGAGAGAAAAGATTTTTGTTTAGGAAAATATTGCCTTTGTCTTATGGTATTTATAATACAAGAAACAAGTAGTTTAATTATGCTACATTACTACGTATTTATAAATTTGGTAAGTAATAAATTTATGTATTCGCTTGGACTTTCCTATCCATAATAGTTCCTCTTTGACCATAATATTTGCCATATATAACTTACAATTTACGTACAGCTACCAAATAATAATTTTCACCTTAAAAAAATAGTTAATTTATGCATTAACCATATGGAACACTAAATAATACAATTACCATAAAAATCTGTAATTGCTTTCCATTAGTTTGTTATTTGTTATGAATAACTTATTAGCCAGCCCCAAATATGGAAGCTAGATGGTGAATAAGCTGATATTTCCTATTAATTCCAGGAGACAATTTTAATTTATGGCCTAATTTATAATGATGATCCTAATTTAGAGACTTTATTCGTTTAGTTCCTTTTTTGCATTACGTTGTTAGATACGCCATAGTTAGGTTGTAGTATTGTACATATATATTATATATGGGTTCGGATTGCACGTCCCAATGGTATTGATATTATATATGTGGGATTGGATTCCACGCTGCAACGATATTGATATTATATATATGAGTTTAGGTTGCACATCACAATAATATTGATATTATAGATAGGATTGGGTTACACGCCGCAATAATATTAATATTATATATGGAATCGGGTTGCACGCCGCAACAGTATAGTTATATGTGGATCGGGTTGTGTGCAACAACAAAGAAGTTATATTATAGTTATTCTTGGCTGTTGTTTTTGTTATCGTGTTGTGTTGTGAAGCTGAGTAGTGATGATATTCTAGGGCCCTCTATTTTGTATTTCTTTCGGTTCTCATGTTAATTGTTGTTTCTCAATTCCGTTATTGTGTTTTACTTATACAGATACCGGTTTTGGTCCCAGCAGCGCTTAGTAGAGATTGCTCGAACCCGCTCTTGTCAAGAGACTTGAGGTAGAGCTGCACATGATTCACAGATCCTGAAGTCCCCTTCCTATCTATTTTACTGTTTCATTTCATTTCAGAGAGTTGTATTTCATTTCAGATCCTGTTTGTAGTATTTTAGAAGTTCATGCACTTCTGACACCAATATTTGGGATTAGACTAGACAACGATGGTTATGAATTATTGTAACGATTCGGCCGGTCGTTTTGAATATTACAATCTCGTTCACCCATTTACTGCTCAATTTATACTTTACAATAGTTATATGGCTTGCCGGGATATTTGATTCGGGTCCGGTGAGGTTTCAAAATGAATTGAGACACATATTCTCAAAGATGAAAACATAAGTTGAAAAAGTTGATCGAATATTGACTTATGTGTAAACGACCCCAGAATAGTATTTTGATGATTCCAATAGCTCCGTATGGTGATTTTGGACTTAGGAGTGTGTCCGAAAAATATTTGGAAGTTCGTAGTTAAATTAAGCTTGAAATGGCTAAAATAAAAATTTAAGTTTGAAAGTTTAACCGGTGAGTTGACTTTTTGATATCGGGGTCAGAATCCGATTCTGGTAATTGGAACAACTCCATTATGTCATTTAGGAGTCGTATGCAAAATTTGGGGTCATTCCGGATTGGTTTTATATGTTTCGGCACAAGTTATAGAATTTAGAAATTTCATAAACTCATAAGTTTGATTCGAGGTGCGATTCGTAGTTTCGATATTATTTGATATGATTTGAGGCCTCAACTAAGTTCGTATGGTATTTTAGGGCTTGTTGGTATATTTGGTTAGGGTCACGGGGTTCGGGTGTGTTTCAAGTGTTATCAAATCATTTTCGGCTACTTTGGATGTTGGTTTTCTGATGTCTGGTGTTGTTCTTCGCGTTCGCGAGGAGCCTCTCGCGTTTGCGAAGAAGGATTTGGCTTCTGGGATTTTGTTCTTCGCGTTCGCGAAGAAGGAATTCCTGTTATCCGCCACCCTACTTCGGAAGCTTATATCTTGCAATCTATAAGGAATTTGGAGATGATCCAAAAAGAAAGTTGTATCCCGTTGTGTCTAGTTTGCAGGAAAAAAAAACAGTTTGCCATTGGGAATTGTGCACAAAACGTTATGGTGGATACACTATAGGCTATCTGGGAAGAGTTTAAAAACCCGAAGAAGATATTTTTGCTGCATAAGGCTGACTTTGGAAGCTTATTTCTCGAAATCTACAAGGAAATGGGAGATGAGCAAAATATGAAAGTTGTAGTCCTTGATGTCTAGTTTCCAAAAGGTTAAACCATTTGTCATTTGAAGTTATGTAAAAAACGTTATGACCATTATACTAGAGGCTATTTGAGAAGAGTTTGGAAATGGCCGTTGAAGAATTTATTCATCGCGAACGCGAGGGGAGGGTCGCGAACGCGAAGAACAAACCCCTGGGAAGCAGAATAAAGTCAAAAAATGAGACTTCATCTCATTCTTCCATTTTAGGACGAAGAAAGATCGGGTGAGGCGATTTTTCGAAAGTTTTTTAAGGAAAATATTGGGGTAAGAATTCCTAACTCAATTTTCTATTGTTATTTGTATCATAAAATTAGTGAAATGGGTTGAAAATGGTAGATATTTTCTATACATTAAATTGAGGATTTGGAGGTCTATTCGTTGTCGGAATTTGGTAAAAGTGGTATGGTTGGACTCGTGACTGAATGGGCGTTCATATTTTATAACTTTTATCGGGTTCCGAGACGTGGGCCCCACGGACGAATTTTGGGTTAAATTTTGGATTTTTTTGGGAAATTAATATTTTCACGTGGAATTAATTCCTATAATTTGTATTGACTGAATCGAATTAACTGTGACTAGATTCGAGGCGTTCGGGGGCCGATTCGCAAGGAAAAGGCATATTGGAGTAAAGAATTTAGGGTTTTAGGTAAGTAACACTTCTAAACTTGATTCTGAGGGAATAAATCCCTGAATTACGCGTTATGTGAATTGTATGGAGGTGACGCACATGCTAGGTGACGGGTGTGCAGGCGTGCATCATAGAAATTGTGACTTAAATAAATTATATGAAGTCGCATAATTGAAGAATCATGTCATTATCCACATATCCTTCATGTGTTAGAGGGAATTAAGCTGAGACTCATATTAAAGATCATGTTTAGTCTATGTGCCGATGTTTTGGGACCCACAGGGTCGTGTTGCTGTTGAATTTATTTTTTAAATTGTAATTTTTATACTCAGTCACATTCATCATTTCTATATCATATCTCAGTCTTTGTTGTCATTCATTGGAACATCATATCATTATGTCGGGTTGATTTTCATTTCATTGAGAGCCTAAGAGACTGGAGATTTTGAGTGATATCTATGGGATCAGGCTGCACGCCGCAACATATTTTATTTATTTATGCCTGGATGTGGCTATTATAGCGCTTGGGCTGAAGGAGGCCCTCCGAAGTCTGCACCCCCCATAGTGAGAGCAGTTGATTTATATTCCCTGGGCATGGATCTTCCCCGAAGCATTTATATTGAGGGATGGATCTTCCCTAGATATGGATCTTATCCGAATCATTTACATTAGGGGAGGGATATTCCCCTGGGCTGGATTGGCCTTATACATTTTTGAATGACTGACTGTCAGTTGACTTATATATATATATATATATATATATACCTCTTCCCTGTGCTGGATTGGCCATATGTAGTACTGAGTGATTGAGTACTTTGAGATTATTAGTACGCGAGATTTTCACTGAAGTGCATCACATATAGTACATGCATTGGCATGTAGCTACAAAGATGTCATATTCCCCATATCATTCAGAATTGATCTATTTCACTTGTACTCAGTTTAACTATTGAACATGAAAGCATGTCTACATTTCTGTACTATTATTTCTATACTGGACTGTACCTGTTGAGATTATCGCTACTTTCAGACCAAAGGTTAGTCGTGTTACTTATTGAGTTGGTTGTACTTATACTTCACCCTGCACCTCGTGTGCAGATCCAGGTACTTTCGGGTACGGCTGTTGCTAGTTCTTCGGAGCTTTATCTGTTAGAGACTATCAAGGTAGCTGCTTGACATCTGCAGACCTTGACTTTTTTTCCATTTAGTTATTGTACTGTACTATATTTTTAGACAGCGTTTTTAGCAGTCAGACTTTGTTATCAATAAGATGCTCATGTACTCAGTGACACCGGGTTTTGGGAGTGTGTTTATATCAGTATTTGTGATATTTACTATTGAATTCAATATTATGTTTTCAAACTTAAGGAAATATGTGGTTTTTTGAGGTTATCAGCTTGCCTAGCGTTAAGATAGGCACCATCACGACAAGTGTGATTTTGGATCGTGAAAAGTTGGTATCAAAGCCTGGGTTACATAGGTCTCACGAGTCAAGAGCAAGTTTAGTAGAGTCTTGCGGATCGGTACAGAGACGTCTGTACTTATCTTTGAGAGGCTGCCGAACCTTTAGGAAAATTACACTTTCTTGTATTCTGTCATGCGAATATGTTGATTCCGGAAACTAAATTTCTGTTATTCTATTCCCTTACAGATAGTGAGGACACATACTATCGGATCGGACGGTTAGCCACCAGTGCCACCAGTTATGGCTGTGAGAGGTCGGGGCCGTGGTAGAGGTCGAGGTGTAGCTCGCACAATAGTTGGAGCAGCACCTGTAGCACCACTAGTTGCTCCACCTAAGGAGCAAATTCCTGATATAGTTGAGCCGTCGGGGACAACTTAAGCATCAGTTATGCCTATTGTGATTCAAGGTCTTCAGGAGGCTTTCAGGAGGCCTTCAGGAGCAAATTTCAGATATAGTTGGCTAAGGCCGCACCAGCTACTTCTCAGGCCGGGGGAGGTACTCATACGCCTGTTGCCCGTACTCTAGAGCAGGTAGTGCATGGACTTCAGATATCGGATACACTACCAGTCCAGCCGGTTGCAGCTGCTTAGGCCCAGGTGGGTCCTATTATGAATGACGAGGAGCAGAAGAGATTAGACAGGTTTGGGAGACTCCATCCTCCAACTTTCAGTGGAACTGAGTCAGAAGATGCTCAGGATTCCTTGGACAGATGCTAGTAGATGCTTCGTACAACGGGTATTCTAGAGACTAGTGGGGTCTCATTTACTACTTTGTAGTTGACCGGAGCAGCCTTCAGATAGTGGGAGACTTATGAGAGGAGCAGATCAGTTGGTGTAGCACCACTATCAAGGAATGAGTTCTTCGCATTATTTCTGGAGAAGTTTGTGCCACACACCCGCAGAGAGGAACTGCGCATGCAGTTCAAATATTTACGTCAGGAGGACTTGTCCGTGACTCAGTATGAGATGCGGTTTTCAGAATTGGCTCATCATGCAGTTTGGTTGGTTCCCACTGAGAGGGAAAAGATCAGTAAGTTCATTAATGGCCTCAACCATCAGTTCCATTTTGTTATGACTCTGGGGAATGTAGTAGGTGCTAAATTCGACGAGGTGGTTGATAGTGCTCGACGGCTAGAGATGGTCCATACTCAGGAGCGTGAGGAGAGGGAGGCCACTAGGTCTCGTGGTCTGGGTAATTCCAACGGGTTTCCTTCAGGAGGACAGCCCTATCACAATAGGGGTCGTCCTTATAGGTCCGCTTAGATGGCTCGTCCAGTTCATCGTGGCGCATCAGCTAGCCACGGTCCATATCGTGCTCGACAGAGTCAGACTTCTCTTAGTGCACTCCCNATGAGTTCTCCGTATTATTTCTGGAGAAGTTTGTGCCACAGACCCGCAGAGAGGAACTGCGCAGGCAGTTCGAGTATTTACGTCAGGAGGACTTGTCCGTGACTCAGTATGAGATGCGGTTTTCAGAATTGGCTCATCATGCAGTTTGGTTGGTTCCCACTGAGAGGGAAAAGATCAGTAAGTTCATTAATGGCCTCAACCATCAGTTCCATTTTGTTATGACTCTGGGGAATGTAGTAGGTGCTAAATTCGACGAGGTGGTTGATAGTGCTCGACGGCTAGAGATGGTCCATACTCAGGAGCGTGAGGAGAGGGAGGCCACTAGGTCTCGTGGTCTGGGTAATTCCAACGGGTTTCCTTCAGGAGGACAGCCCTATCACAATAGGGGTCGTCCTTATAGGTCCGCTTAGATGGCTCGTCCAGTTCATCGTGGCGCATCAGCTAGCCACGGTCCATATCGTGCTCGACAGAGTCAGACTTCTCTTAGTGCACTCCCAGCTTAGAGTTTATCTCATGCACCATCAGTTCAGGGTTCATATGTACCAGGTAATTCCGGTAGTTATTCTGGTTCTCGAGGACCGCCTCAGAACTTGACGATATTTTCAGAGAGGGGTTGCTTTGAGTGTGGAGATTTGGGTCACATAAAAAGATATTGCCCCCGCCTTATGGGAGGTTCAGCTCAACAGAGGATTCAGGTTTTGGCTCTCGTACTAGTTACTTCACGACCCACCCAGCCAGCACGGGGTAGGTCATGGGCAACTAGAGGTCGCCCTAGAGGGGGAGGCCGGTCAGGTGGTGGTTAGGCCCGATTCTATGCTTTTCCTGCCAGGCCAGATGCCGTTGCTTCCGATGCAGTGATCACAGTTATTGTCTTAGTGAAGCTTCTACATTATTTGATCCTGGTTCCATATATTCGTATGTTTCATCATATTTGTTTTATGTTATTTGGATATGCCCCATGAGTCCTTATTTTTACCTATTCGTGTATCTACGCCGATGGGCGATACTATTATTGTAGATCGTGTGTATAGGTCGTGTGTGGTAACTATTTGGGGACTGGAGCTAATTCTGGACTGTCACGCAAAAATAGTGATGTAGGCGATACCAGAGTTGCCGAAGGTCGAATGAAAAGATTCTCTAAATTTTGTTCCCAGCAGGGTAATTTCTTACTTGAAGGCTCAACGCATGGTTGGGAAGGGGTGTTTATGATATTTGGCCTTTGTGAGAGATGTTGATGCAGACACTCCTACTATTAATTCTGTACCAGTAGTGCGGGATTTTTCGTATGTATTTCCTGCAGAACTGCCGGGTATGCCACCCGACAGGGATATTGATTTCGGTATTGACTTGGTGCCGGGCATTCAACCCATTTCTATTCCTTCGTATCGTATGACACCAGCTGAATTGAAAGAATTGAAAGAGCAACTTCAGGAACTTGTTGATAAGGGGTTTATTAGGCCTAGTGTGTCGCCTTGGGGTGCACCAGTTCTGTTTGTGAAAATGAAAGATGGTACTATGCGGATGTGCATCGACTACAGGCAGTTGAACAAAGTTACAGTCAAGAAAACGTATACCTTACCGCGTATTGAGGATTTATTTGACCAGCTTCAGGGAGAGATGGTATTCTCCAAAATTGATTTGAGATCTGGGTATCACCAGTTGAAAATTCGGGACTCCGATATTCTAAAGACTACATTCAGGACCTGTTATAGTCATTATGAATTTCTCGTGATGTCTTTCATTGCTGACCAACTCCCCAGCAACATTTATGCACTTGATAAATAGTATATTCCAGCCATATCTTAATTCATTTGTCGTAGTATTTATTGATGACATCCTGGTGTACTCACATAGCCAGGAGGAGCATGCACAATAATTGGGTATTGTATTAAAGATGCTGAGAGAGGAGCGACTTTATGCCAGATTATCTAAGTGTGAGTTTTGGCTTAGTTCAGTGGCATTCTTGGGACACATAGTGTGCAGTGAAGGAATTAAGGTGGATTCGAAGAAGATAGAGGAAGCTCAGAGTTGGCTTATGCCATCTTCAGTTACTAAGATTTAGAGTTTTCTCGGCTTGACCGGTTATTATCGTCGCTTTCTGGAGGGCTTCTCATCTATTGCATCGTCCTTGACTAAATTGACCCAGAAAGGTGCTCCATTCAGGTGGTCGAATGAGTGTGAAGAGAGCTTTCAGAAGCTCAAGGCTGCCTTGACCACAACTCTAGTTCTAGTTTTGCCTTCAACTTCAGGCTCCTATACAGTGTATTGTAATGCTTCTTTGATAGGTATGGGGTGTGTCTTAATGCAGGAGGGTAGAATGATTGCTTATGCTTCGCGTCAGTTAAAGCCACATGAAAAGAACTACCCAGTTCATGATTTAGAGTTGGCAGCTAGTGTTCATGCATTAAAGATTTGGAGGCACTATTTCTATTGTGTGTCTTGTGATGTATTTACAGATCATCAGAGTCTTCAGCACTTATTCAAACAGAACGATCTAAATTTGAAGCGGCGGAGATGGTTAAAGCTGCTAAAGGATTATGATATTGCTATTCTTTATCATCCCGGGAAGGCCAATGTGGTGGTTGATGCCTTGAGTAAGAAGGCAGTGAGTATGGGTAGCCTTGCATTCATTCCTGTTGGTGAAAGGCCTCTTGTAGTTGATGTTAAGACCTTGGCCAATCAGTTCGTGAGATTAGATGTTTCGGAGCCCAGTCGGGTTCTAGCTTGTGTGGTTTCTCGGTCTTCCTTATATGACCGCATCAGAGAGCGCCAGTATGATGATCCTTATTTACTTGTCCTGAAGGACACAGTTTAGCACTGTGATGCCAAAGATGTTACTATTGGAGATGACGGGGTGTTGAGTATGCATGGTCGTATTTGTGTGCCAAATGTATATGGGCGGCGTGAATTGATTCTTGTAGAAGCCCACAGTTTGCGGTATTCCTGTCATGACCCGAAGTTCCCACTTTCAGGACCGTGATTGCACCTAATATTTCACTTGTTAGGCAAGCCAACGTTAAAATCATTGTAACCATTTTGTTTTAAACAAATAAAATTAAACAGAAGTCTATTACTGAAATAAAGTGCAGAAGACCATAATAACCGAATCTTCTAAATACATCCCAAATCTTGTGTCACAAGTACACTAGCTACTAGAATAATACAAATAAAGGTCTGAATAAAATTCAATCTGTTTGAAAGATAATGCGCATCTAAGATAAGATAGAAGGGTACTTCAGAACTGTTGACGATGTACAGTTATACGTCAAGTCTCTTCTGGGTAGCTGAATCCGAGCAAGTCTATGGTACGCCACTGGGACCAACTCCAAAATCTGCACAAGAAGTGCAGAGTGTAGTATGAGTACAACCGACCCCATGTACTCCGTAAGTAGTATGAGCCTAACCTCGATGAAGTAGTGACGAGGCTATGAAAAGACACGTACGTAAACAACATGTACAAGCATATACAGATACGAAGTGTCATGTAGTAGCTAATTAACAATTTATAAATTTGGGAGGGAACATGCGAAGAGGAATGATATAGAAATTTCAGTAGGAGAAGTGTCATGTAGTAGCTAATTAATTCATCAACAATAAAATGAGCAGATGATAATATGAAAATGGCACAGTACCACCCTTAGTACTTTTACTCTCCTTTTTCCCATGAATTTATAAATAAATAATAAGATTGGCATGACATCACCCTTCGTGCTTTAACTCTCTTCTGGCACGGCATCGCCCTTCCTGCTTTTACACTCTTTGAAAATGGCACGACATCACCCTTCGTGCTTTTACACTCTTTCTCACCATGTCAAGGATAATATAAATAATATAAATGGCATGACATCACCCTTCGTGCTTTTACACTCTTCCTTACCATGAAAATAATAATATAAATTTTGAAGAGTACTAAAATGCGGGGATATATACTTATCAATCAATTCAATACCAGAATACCGACCTCACCTTCCAAAATATTCAACAATAATTACATTAGCAATAATTTCATGAAAAATGATCAAATAAACAATAATAACTTAAGCAGGAATATCTTAATTAAATAGGCAATTATTCACAATAAATAAATTCCACCCGCATGCTTTGACTCAACCACAACGCATATGTACTCGTCACCTCACATATACGTTGTACCCGCACATTAAATCAAGTAGCAAATAGATAAACCAGTCCTACTCCCTCAAGTCAATGTTAACCACGATACTTACCTCGCTTTGCAACCAATGCAATANCGAGCAAGTCTATGGTACGCCGCTGGGACCAACTCCATAATCTGCATAAGAAGTGCAGAGTGTAGTATGAGTAACACTGACCCCATGTACTCCGTAAGTTTTGAGCCTAACCCCGACGATGTAGTGATGAGGCTATGACAAGACACGTATGTAAAAAACCTATACAAACATATACAGATATGAAGCAACAATAACAAAATAATTAATAATTTATAAATTTGGGAGGGAACATGCTAAGGGGAATGATATAGAAATTTTAATAGGAGAAGTGTCACATAGTAGCCAATTAATTCATCAACAATAAAATGAGCAGCTGATAATATGAAAATGGCACAGCACCACCCTTCGTACTTTTACTCTCCTTCTTCCCATGAATTTATAAATAAATAATAAGATTGGCACGGCATCACCCTCCGTGCTCTAACTCTCTTCTAGTACGGCATCACTCTTTGTGCTTAAACTCTCTTCTGGCACGGCATCGCCCTTCCTGCTTTTACACTCTTTGAAAATGGCACGACATCACCCTTCGTGCTTTTACACTCTTTCTCACCATGTCAAGGATAATATAAATAATATAAATGGCATGACATCACCCTTCGTGCTTTTACACTCTTCCTTACCATGAAAATAATAATATAAATTTTGAAGAGTACTAAAATGCGGGGATATATACTTATCAATCAATTCAATACCAGAATACCGACCTCACCTTCCAAAATATTCAACAATAATTACATTAGCAATAATTTCATGAAAAATGATCAAATAAACAATAATAACTTAAGCAGGAATATCTTAATTAAATAGGCAATTATTCACAATAAATAAATTCCACCCGCATGCTTTGACTCAACCACAACGCATATGTACTCGTCACCTCACATATACGTTGTACCCGCACATTAAATCAAGTAGCAAATAGATAAACCAGTCCTACTCCCTCAAGTCAATGTTAACCACGATACTTACCTCGCTTTGCAACCAATGCAATAATCCAATACACCTTTGCCTGGGAATTATTGTCTGAATGCCTCAAATCTAGTCATAAACAATTCAATATACTGAATACGAATTATAGAAACTAATTCTATATGAAAATACTAATTTTTTCAATCAAAATCCGAAATTCAATTCATAAATTGATAGTGGTGCCCACATCTCGAAATCTGACAAAAGTTACAAAATATGAACGGCCATTCAACCATGAGTCCAACCATACAAATTTTATCAAATTCTGACATCAACTCGACCTTCAAATCCCTAGGCCCAAATCCTCGAATTTCACCTTAAAACATGTAATCTAGTCGGAATAATCGATAATAATTCAATATTATTAACTAACAATGATCACAAGTGACTTACCTCAAGTTTCCCGTGAATTTTTACTCAAAAATCACCCCAACCCATACTTGAAATGTCCAAAAAATGAGAAAAATCTCGGAGCCTCTCTGTTTCTTAACACTGCGAGTGTTTCCGCATCTGCGGTGCACTTGGCTGCATCTGTGGTCTTGCAGATGCGAGGGTGGAGGTTGCTTCTGTGGTTGGCTCGCTTCTGTGGACTCGCTTTTGTGAAGAAGCGTCCGCTTCTGCGGTCCAAGGCCCCTTAGCCCAGGCCGCATCTGCGACCATTGCATCGCTTCTGCGGTCGCGCTTCTGTGACGCCCCGTCCACTTCTGTGGAGCATCCTCTTCTGCGAGTCCTAGCTCACTTCTTCGAGCTCGCACCTGCGGTCAAATATTTGCAGGTGTGATTGCACCTGAAGGCTAAAATTTTAGATTTTCCTTAAGTCCACATTTTGATTTGTTAACCATTTGGAATACGCCCGAGGACCCCCGGGACCTGAACCAAATACACCAACAAGTCCAAAAACATCATACGAACTTAGTCGAAACCTTAAATTAAAGAAACAATGCTAAAACCACTAATCATAACCTAATTCAAGCTTCAGGAAACTTAAGAATTTTCAACTTCTACATTACATGCTGAAACCTATCAAATCAAGTCTGATTGACCTAGAATTTTGCACACAAGCCATAAATGACAAAACGGACCTATACAAATTTCCAAAATCAGAGTCTGACCCCGATATCAAAAAGTCAACTCCCCGGTCAAACTTTCAAAATTAAATTTATATTTCAGCCATTTCAAGCCTAAATTTACTACGGACCTCCAAATAAGTTTTCAGACACACTTTTAAGTCCAAAATCACCATACGGACCCACCGGGACCGTCAAAACATGAATCCGGGTTTGTTTGCTCAACATGTTGACCGGAGTCAACTTAAGTGAGTTTCAAAGTACAAATTCACATTTGTTTTATCACTTTTTCACATAAAAACTTTCCAAAAAATTATATGGACTGTGCACGCAAGTCGAGCAAAGCTGAATGGTGCTATTTGAGGTCTTATAACACATAAATGAATATTAAATTTAAAGATGACCTTTAGGGTCATCACATTCTCTACCTCTAAAACAAACGTTCGTCCTCGAATTGAATTAGAATAAGTACCTGGGCTGGTGAAAAGGTGTAGATAACTACCTCGCATGTCCGACTCGGAGTCCCAGGTAGATGCTTCAACTGGGTGACCTCTCCATTGTACTCGAACTGATGGATAACTCTCAGACCTCAACTATCGGACCTGCCGAGCTAGAATAACTACCAGATCCTCCTCATAAGTCAAATCCTTGTCCAATTGGATTGAGCTGAAGTCTAACACATGGGACGGATCACCATGATATTTCTGGAGCATAGACACATGGAACACCGAGTGAACTGCTGATAAACTAGGTGGTAGTGCGAGCCTGTAGGCTACTTCACCCACCCTTTCAAGAATTTCAAAGGGTCTGATATACCTATGGCTCAACTTGACCTTATTTCCGAACCTCATTACACCTTTCATAGGTGAAACCCGGAGCACTACTCTTTCTGCAACCATGAATGCAACATCGCGAACTTTACTTTCGATATAACTCTTATGCCTAGACTGAGCTATGTGAAGTCAATCCTGAATGACCTTGACCTTATCCAAGGCATCCTGTACCAAATCGGTAGCCAACAACCGAGCCTATTCCGGTTCAAACCATCCAACGGGTGATAGAAATCGCCTCTCGTATAGTGCTTCATATGGAGCCATTTGAATGCTCGACCGGTAGTTGTTATTATAGGCAAACTCTGCAAGTGGCAAAACCTGATCCCAAGAACCTCCAAAGTCTATAACACCAATAGTGCGCTCTGACTGTCCGTCTGTCTGTGAGTGAAATGTTGTACTCAACTCAACCCGCGTGCCTAAATCACACTGTAAAGCCCTCCAGAAGTACGAGGTGAACTGCGTACTTCGATCAAAAATGATGGACACGGGCACACCGTGAAAGAGGACAATCTCGTAGATGTAAATATCCGCTAACTGCTCTGAAGAATAGGTAACTGCTACTAGAATGAAATGTGTTGACTTGGTCAACCTATCTATAATGACTCATACAGTGTCGAACTTTCTCTGAGTTTGTGGAAGCCCAACAACAAAATCCATAGTAATACACTCCCACTTCCACTCAGGAATTTCTAACTTCTGAAGCAGACCACCAGGTCTCTGATGCTCGTACTTGACTTACTGACAATTTAAACATCGAGCTACATATGCAACTATATCCTTCTTTATTCCCCTCCACCAATAATATTGCCGCAAATCTTGATACATTATGGCAGCACCCGGATGAATAGAATATCGGAAACTATTGGCCTCCTCAAGAATTAATTCACGAAACCTATCTACATTAGGCACACAAATACGACCCTGCATCCGCAGAACTCCATCTTCTCCCATAACTACATGTTTGGAATCACCGTGACACACCTTGTCCTTAGGGACAAGAAAATGAGGATCATCATACTGCCGCTCTCTGATGAGCTCATATAAAGAAGACCGAACGACTATGCAAGCTAGAACCCGACTGGGCTCTGAAACATCTAACCTCACAAACTGATTAGCCAAAGTTTGAACATCTACAGCTAATGATCTTTCACCAACCGGAATATACGCACGGCTGCCCATACTGACAACCTTTCTACTCAAAGCATCGGCCACCACATTAGCCTTTCCGGGGTGATACAAAATGGTGATATCATAGTCTTTCAACAGCTCCAACCATCTTCTCTGCCTCAAATTGAGATATTTTTGTTTGAACAGATACTATAGACTACGATGATCAGTGAATACCTCACACGAGGCACTGTAAAGGTAGTGCCTCCAAATCTTCAGCGCATGAACAATGGCTGCCATTTCTAAGTCATGAACAAGGTAATTCTTTTCATGAACCTTCAACTATCGTGATGCATATGCAATCACTCTGCCATCTTGTATTAATACTACACAAAGCCCAATGCGAGATGCATCACAATACACCGTATAAGATCCTGAACCCGTGGGCAATACCAATATTGGCACCGTAGTCAAAGCAGTCTGGAGCTTCTGAAAGCTCAACTCACACTCATCTGACCATCGGAATGGGGCACCCTTCTAGGTAAATTTGGTCAATGGAGACGCTATAGATGAAAACATCTCCACAAATCGGCGATAATAACCTGCCAAACCCAGGAAACTCCGGATCTCTGTAGCTGAAGTAGGTCTAGGCCAATTTTGAACTATCTCAATCATCTTAGGATCGACTTTTATGCTTTCTGCCGATACAACATGCCCCTAATACTAAGTCTAACCAAAATTCACATTTTGAAAATTTGGCATATAACTGATTATATTTTAAAGTCTGAAGCACAATCTAAAGATGCTGCTCATGCTTCTCTCGTCTGTTGGAGTAAATCAAGATATAATCAATGAATACAACCACAAAAGAATCCAAATTGGGCTTGAATATCTGGTTAATCAAATCTATAAAAGCTTATGGGACATATGTCAGCCCAAATGACATCACTAGGAATTATTTCTGCCCATACCGAGTCCGAAAAGCAGTCTTATGGGCATCGGGTGCCCTAATCTTCAATTGATGGTAACTAGACCTCAATTCAATCTTTGAAAACACCTTGGCACCCTGAAGCAGATCGAATAAGTCATCAATTCTTGGCAACGGATACTTGTTCTTGAAAGTAGCCTTGTTCAACTGCCGATAATCTATACAAATCCGCATTGAACCATCTTTCTTCTTTACAAATAATACGGGTGTACCCCAGGGTGACACACTAGGTCTAATAAATCCCTGATCAAGCAAGTCTTGTAATTGTTCCTTCAATTCCTTTAGCTCTGGAGGGGCCATACGGTAGGGTGAAATAGAAATGGGTTGGGTGCCCGAAGCCAAATCAATACAGAAGTCAATATCTCTGTCAGGTGGCATACCTGGAAAATCTGCAGGAAATACATCTGGAAACTAACAGACAACTGGGACTGAATCCATATAAGAAACATCCGCACTATAATCACGAATATGAGCCAAATAAGCTAGACAGTCCTTCTCGACCATACGTCGCGCCTTTACATAAGAGATAACCCTGTTGGTACAATGGCCAGGAATCCCTTTCCACTCTAATTGAAGCAACCCTGGCATGGCTAAGGTCACCGTTTTGGCGTGACAATCCAATAAATCATGATAAGGCGACAACCAATCCATACCCAAGATGAGATCAAAATCTACTATATCAAGTAGTAAAAAATCCATGCTAGTCTCAAGACTCCCAATAGTAACCATACACGAACGATAGACATGATCTACCATAACAGAATCTCCCACCAGCGTGGACACACAGACATGAGTACTTAGAGAATCACGAGGCACAACCAGATATGAAGCAAACTAGGAGGACACATAAGAATAAGTAGATCCTAAATCAAATAGAACTGAAGCATCTCTATGGAAAATTGGAACAATACCTGTGATGACGACATATGATGACTCAGCCTCAGGCCTAGCTGGAAAAGCATAAAATCAGGCCCGGGCCCCACCACTCTGAACTGCATCCTTGGGATGGCCGGTAACTGGCTGGCCTCCACCTCTAACGACCTGACCTCCACCTCTAGATGTCTGACCCCTGCCCCTAGCTGGCTAGGAGGGTGGCGGTACAGCTGGTGCTGGAATCATAGCACGAGAACCCTACTGTTGTATGCTTCCCTAAGGCCTGAGGCAAAATCTAGCAATGTGTCTTGAATCACCACAAGTATAATAGGATCTCAGTTGTTATGACTGCTGACCCTGGAAATGGCCATGTTGACCTGGATAACCACTCCGATGACTCTGGATCGGAGGTGTACTAATAGGAGTTGGTGGTGCACTATAAGCTAGTTGGTCAGAATGAGACATATGAGGGCCGTGACCACCTGAAGCACTATGGGATGCCTGGAGCGCTGAATGAAACGGCCTGGGAGGATGGCCTCTACCAAAATTACCCCTTCCTCCAGACGAGTCTCCACTGAACCCACCGAACTTATGAGACCTCTTATCAGACCCCTGCCTTCTTTCCTGTGCAATAACCATCTCAATCCTCCTAGCAACATTAGCAGTCGTCTGAAAGGAAATCTCACTTCCGGTCTCGTTGGCCATCTGAAGCCTGATAGGGTGAGTGAGTCCCTCAATAAACCTCCTAACTCTATCTCCCTCAGTAGGAATTAAAAGGAGTCCCTCAATGAATGTCTCGTACTGAGTAACATTCATACTGTCATGCTGAAGATGCTCAAGTTGCCTGCGGTAATCCTCTCTCAATGTGATAGGGAGGAACTTCTCTAGAAATAGCCGTGAGAATTGCTCCAAAGTCAATGCAGGCGACCCAGCTGGTCTGGTCAACATATAATCTCTCCACCACCTCTTGGTGGATCCCGTTATCTGAAACACAACACAATTGACCCCATTGGTCTCAACTATACCCATGTTCCGCAAAACCTCATGGCAGCGGTCAAGATAATCATGTGGGTCCTCAGAAGGTGTACCACTGAAGTGAACTAGAAAGAGCTTAGTAAACTTGTCTAACCTCAATAAAGCCTTAAAATACATGGCGGGCCTATCACTAGCATGTGCTGCAACAACTGGGTGAACTACCCCAACTGGCGGGACCGTTGGAGCCTGATACTGGAGAGCCATCTACTCCGTAGTGGGAGTAGTGGGAGTCTGTGCTCCTCCCCCAGCCTGTAAGAGGGCTGGTGCCACTGGAAATGTACCAATCTGGGCCACACTTTCCATTAGGCTAACCAAATGGACTAAGTGTCAATCCTGAAGCACTAGAGTAGCTATGAATCCTTACGGAACCTGAACTGGTCTAACGGGTATAGCCTGAACTGGAAACTCCTCCTTAAGATCCACCTGAGGCTCCACTACGGGTGCTGCTGCCGAGCTCTAGGTTGAGCTCTGCCTCTGCCTCTAGCACGACCTCGGCCCCGACCTCTACCCCTGGTCATAGTTGCCACAAGGGGCTCTAGTCCCTGTCCGTCGATAAATGTATTAAGTGTTCTCACCATCTGCCAGAGAATAAGAATAAAATGATTCAATCATCGGTGATAGAATAGAATCGCATGACATAATAAGAAAGAAGTGATATTTTTCCTAAACTTCATAGTCTTTGGAAGATAAGTACAGACGTCTCCGTACGGATCCTTCAGACTCTACTAAGCTTGCTCGTGACTCGTGAAACCTAAGTAACCTAGTGCTCTGATACCAACTTGTCACGACTCGAAATTCCCACATTCAGGACCGTGATGGCGCCTAACATTTCACTTGCTAGGCAAGCCAACGTTAAAATAATCGTAACCATTTTCTTTAAACAAATCAAATTAAACGGAAGTCAATTACTGAAATAAAGTGCGGAGGACCATAACAACCGAATCATCCAAATACATCCCCGGATCTGGTGTCACAAGTACGCGAGCTACTAGAATAATACAAATAAAGGTTTGAATAAAATTCAAGTTGTTTGAAAGATAATACGCAGCTAAGATAAGATATAGAGGGACTTCAGAAGTGCATACGCTGTGCAGTTATACCTCAAGTCTCCTCTGGGTAGCTGAATCCGAGCAAGTGTATGGTACGCCGCTGGGTCCAACTCCAAAATCTGCATAAGAAGTGCAGAGTGTAGTATGAGTACCACTGACTCCATGTACTCCATAAGTTGCGAGCCTAACCTCGACGATGTAGTGACGAGGCTATGACAAGACACGTATGTAAACAACCTATACAAGCATATACAGATACGAAGCAACAACAACAAAATAATTAATAATTTATAAATTTGGGAGGGAACATGCTAAGGGGAATGATATAGAAATTTTAATAGGAGAAATGTCACGTAGTAGCCAATTAATTCATCAACAATAAAATGAGCAGCTGATAATATGAAAATGGAACAACACCACCCTTCGTACTTTTACTCTCCTTCTTCCCATGAATTTATAAATAAATAATAAGATTGGCACGGCATCACCCTTCGTGCTTTAACTCTCTTCTAGTATGGCACCACTCTTTGTGCTTAAACTCTCTTCTGGCACGGCATCACCCTTCGTGCTTTTACACTCTTTGAAAATGGCACGACATCACCCTTCGTGCTTTTACACTCTTTCTCACCATGTCAAGGATAATATAAATATTATAAATGGCACGACATCACCCTTCGTGCTTTTACACACTTCCTTACCATGAAAATAATAATATAAATTTGGAAAAGTACTAAAATACGGGGATATATACTTATCAATCAATTCAATACCAGAATACCGACCTCACCTTCCAAAATATTCAACAATAATTAAAATAGCAATAATTTCATGAAAAATGATCAAATAAACAATAATAACTTAAGCAAGAATATCTTAATTAAACAGGCAATTATTCACAATAAACAAATTCTACCCGCATGCTTTGACTCACCCACAACGCATAAGTACTCGTCACCTCACATATACGTTGTACCCGCATATTAAATCAAGTAGCAAATAGACAAACAAGTCCTACTCCATCAAGTCAAGGTTAACCACGAATCTTCAAATCCCCAAACCTTATTTTCAAATCCCTAGGCCCAAATCCTCGAATTTCACCTCAAAAATACGTAATCTAGTCGGAATAATCGATGGTAATTCAATATTATTGACTATCAATGATCAAAAGTGACTTACCTCAAGTTTTCCATGAATTCTTGCTAAAATATCGCCCCAACCCATACTTGAAATGTCCAAAAATGAGAAAAATCTCGGAACCCCTATATTTTTAACACTGCTTGTGTTTCCGCATCTGCGATGCACTTAGCTGCATCTGCGGTCTCCCAGATGCAAGGGTGGAGGTCGCTTCTACGACTGGCTCGCTTCTGCGGAAAAGAGTCTGCATCTGCGATCTCGCTTCTACGAAGAAGCGTCCGCTTCTACGGTCCAAGGCCCCTTGGCGCAGGCCGCATCTACGACCGTTGCGTCACTTCTGCGGTCGCGCTTCTGTGGACCATCTGCTTCTGTGAGGCCTGCCTCGCTTCTGCGAGCTCGCACCTGCTGTCAAAAATCCGCATGTGCGATTGCACCAGAAGGCTAAAATTTTAGATTTTCCTTAAGTCCACATTTTGATTCGTTAACCATCCAAAATTCACCCGAGGCCCCCGATACCTCAACCAAATATACCAACAAGTCCTAAAATATCATATGAACTTAGTCTAAAACCTCAAATAATATCAAACAATGCTAAAACCATGAATCATACCCCCAATTCAAGCTTAAGAAAAGTTAAGAATTTGCAACTTCTACATTCGATGTCGAAACCAATCAAATCAAGTCCGATTGACCTCAAAGTTTGCACACAAGTCATAAATAACATAACAGACGTATTCGAATTTCTAAAATTGGATTCCGACCCCGATATCAAAAAGTCAACTCCCCCGTCAAACTTCCAAAATTAAATTTCTATTTTAGACATTTCAAGCCTAATTTAACTACGGACCTCCAAATAATTTTTCGGATATGTTCTTAAGTCCAAAATCACCATATGGATCCACTAGTACTGTCAAAATATGGATCTGGGTTCGTTTGCTCAAAATTATGATTGGAGTCAACTTAAGTGAGTCCAAAGTACAAATTCACATTTTTATCAATTTTTTCATATAAAAGCTTCTCGAAAAATTATACGGATTGTGCACGCAAGTCGAGAAAAGATGAATGGTGCTATTTGAGGTCTCAGAATACAAAAATGAATATTAAAATTAAAGATGACCTTTCGAATTATCACAATTCCATTCATCCGGGTGCCGCTAAGATGTATCAGGACTTGAGAGAGCACTATTGATGAAGAAATATGAAGAAATATATAGTTGGGTTTGTATCTCGGCATTTATATTATCAGCAGGTGAAGTACAAGCATCAGAGACCGAGCGAATTGCTTCAGAGACTTGAAATTCCTGAATGAAAATGGGTGCGTATTACCATGGACTTTGTAGTCGGACTCCTACGGACTTTGAGAAAATTTGATGTTGTCTGGGGTGATTGTAGATCGGGTGACCAAGTCCTCGGATTTTATTCCAGTCGGTACTACTTATTCTTCGGAGCGGCTGGCTGAGATTTCTATCCGTGTGATTGTTTGCCTACACGGTGTACCAGTGTCTATTATTTCAGATCGGGGCACACAGTTTACATCACAGTTTTGGAGAGCAGTGCAGCGAGCATTAGGTACACAGGTTCAGTTGAGTACAACATTTCACCCTAAGACAGATGGACAGTCCGAGTACACTATTCAGGTATTGGAAGATGTTCTACGCGCTTGTGTCATAGATTTTGGAGGTTCTGGGGATCAGTTTCTGCCACTTGCAAAGTTTGCCTACAATAACAGTTACCAATCGAGCATTAGGATGGCTCCGTATGAGGCTTTATATTAGAGATGGTGTCGGTCTCCGGTGGGTTGGTTTGAGTCGGGTGAGGCTAGGCTATTGGGTACTGATTTAGTTCAGGATGCTTTGGAAAAGGTTAAATTGATTTAGGATCTACTTCGCACGGCATAATCTAGACAGAAAAGTTATGCCGACCGGAAGGTTCGCGATGTTGATTACATGGTAGGAGAGAAGGTACTACTCCGAGTTTTGCCTACGAAGGGTTTTATGAGATTCGGGAAAAATGGTAAGTTGAGTCTTAGGTATATTGGGCCTTTTGAAATACTTAAGAAGATGAGAGAGGTGGCTTATGAACTTTCTTCGCCGCAGAGTCTATCGGGTGTTCATCCAGTGTTTCATGTATCTATGCTCCGAAAGTTACGATGTGGAGCCGCTGGCCATGTTGGACCGGTAGGTTCGAAAGTTGAGGTCAAAGAACATAGCTTCAGTGAAAGTACTGTGGAGAGGCCAGCCAATCGGAGAAGCTACCTGGGAGATTAAGCGGGAGATGCGGAGCAAATATCCATACCTATTTATGTATGATTTTAAAGTCGTTCGAGGATGAACGTTTGTTTAAGGAGGGAATGTAATGACCCGGCCGTTCGTTTTGAATATTATAGCCCCGTTCCCCCATTTATTGCTCAATTTGTGCTTTACAATAGTTATATGACTCGTCAGGGTAATTCATTCAGGTCTGGTGAGGTTTCGAAATGAATTGAGACACTTAGTCTCAAAAATAAAAACATAAGTTGAAAAGGTTGATCGGATGCTGACTTATATGTAAACGACCCCGAAATAGGGTTTTGATGATTCCAATAGCTCCGTATGGTGATTTTGGACTTACGAGTGTGTCTAGAAAATTATTTGAAAGTCCGTAGTTAAATTAGGCTTGAAATGATAAAATAGAAATTTAAGTTTGGAAGTTTGACCGGGGAGTTGACTTTTTGATATCGGGGTCAGAATCCGATTCTGAAAATTGGAAAAACTCCATTATGTCATTTAGGAATCGTGTGCAAAATTTGGGGTCATTTCAGATTGATTTGATATGTTTCGGCACAAGTTATAGAATTTGGAAATTTCATAAACTCATAAGTTTGATTCGAGGTGCAATTTATAGTTTCATTGTTGTTTGATATGATTTGAGGCCTCGACTAAGTTCGTATCGTGATTTAGGAATTGTTGGTATATTTGGTTGGGGTCTCAGGGGCCTCAGGTGTGTTTCTGGTGTTATCGGATCATTTTGGGCTACTTTGGATGCTGGTTTTCTGATGTCTGGTGTTGTTCTTCGCTTTCACGAGGAGCCTCTCGCGTTCGCGTAAAAGGATTTGGCTTCTAGGATTTTGTTCTTCACCTTCGCGAAGAAGGAATTCCTGTTGTCCGCCACCCGACTTCATAAGCTTATATCTTGCAATCTAGAGGGAATTTGGAGATGATCCAAAAATTAAAGTTGTAGCCCTTTGTGTCTAGTTTTCACAAATACAAACCGTATGCCATTTGGAGTTGTGTAAAATAAGGTATGGCGGATAAAATATAGGTTATCTGGGAAAAGTTTGGAAATAGCCGAGAAGAAATTTCTATTGCACATAGCTGACTTTGGTGGATTATATCTCGCAATCTATAAGGAATTGAGAGATGAGCAAAACACGAAAGTTGTAGCCCTTAATGCCTAGTTTT
>AWOL01S0055508.1:5740-19765 GCA_000715115.1 Nicotiana otophora | reverse complement strand
ACGTCACACGGAGGGGAAATTGGGTCGTGACAATTTCATAACACTATGGAAATTTTGAGTAATAATGACTAAATGGGTATAGTACTAATAAAGGGTTTATACTTTATTTGTCTCCTAGAGCAGGGGCGGTTCTACATGTAAGGGATGGGGTGGTACGCCACCCGCAAGCTTTGGCCGAAACTATGCAATAGTATGTATACATACATGTACATGTCGAAGGACTGTATACAAATACTTTAAGTGACACCCTCCGTAACAAATATGCTCAAGGTGCCACTGGCAAGGCACTGCCACTTTCACCCAAATGGTGGGGGTACAAATCTAGCCTAGGTCAATTTTTTAAAAACTTTTATTCGGTGCATTTAAGACAATTACAGGAGGATCCTTTGTTTCTTGTTTCTCTTTATTTAATTATTCTTTTTTGTTTATTAATAGGTCCTATTGACTTTTTCTTTGATCTTATTAGTTTATTTTTATTCAAAACAATCTCCATTGTTACACTTTCTTAACTCCTCCGTGATTTATCAATAGATAAAGAAAAATTAATTATTTTCTCCAGGACCACAACTCTGAAAATCTATTTGAAGAAACAAAAAAAAACAATTTAAAAAAGAATCCTTGAATAAGTTATTGTTTTAATCAATGATGAAAGTTTATTTTTTGTGAGATTGTTCTAAAGTAGGACAATTGTATATAATATTGAGTGAGTTAAATTTTATGAAATATATAAATTGAAAACTGTCCGTAAACTTACTTAATATTTAAAGTGCTTATTAGTATAAATTTTTAAATTAAGTATCTAAATATAAAGTGATAACAAGTCTTTTTTCTTATACATAATCCAGTTGAATTTTTATGCCTTTTGTCCAAGTTATCATAATTATTACGTAATCGTTTTGCTCGATCGATTTGTTTATATTAACTCCGAAGACGAATAACCCGAATAGACCAAACTGATTAAATTTACACCCTATTAGACAATGTAAATTGTAATATGACTACATTCAAATGTTTTGGCACCCGGAGCCTCTAAATCCTGGATCCGCCTCTGTCCTAGAATTAGAATATCCAAACTAAGGATATGATACTCTCTTAGGGCACCAAATTGCAGTAAACTCAATTTATGTGGCGGAGCTCGATTTTCGAGAGTCAGAATTTCATAACTTTAACCGTGAATTTAGATATAGAATCTTTAAGTTGTTTGAAATAACATTTACATATTTGAAAATTACGTAAAAAATACACCAAGTCACAATTGTTAACAATTCAAAATATAGAAAACACTGAAAAAATTGCGATGAATGAAAAACTTATTTGTNAGAAAACACTGAAAAAATTGCGATGAATGAAAAACTCATTTGACTCTCGAAATCCAAACTCCACCACATAAATTGAGACGGAGAAAATAGAAATTGTGTGAAATTTAGTAGTTACAACGAAAAAGAGTTACGAAAATCTTATAGAGCAACTTCAATCCAATGGATCGATCGAGTTGCATTGTTAATCCAGAAAGCAGTAGGTAATGCCTTTAGTTTGGTAGAACTTATCGACATAATTCCCACACAACAAGGTTTCTAGAAACATGTATTAATCAATTAATTATTTCTACACTAGCAATTAGTTTAATGTGGTATAAAGCTAGTCTGCATTAATTATTAATCTCTAATAATCTAATATATTTATATTCGAAGTATCAAATACACACATCACGTTTCTTCCTAAATAATCCTAATCTTGCACACTAGTTGTGTAATGAGTATACACCGCCTTCAAGCTATTGCATTTACCTAACCTATACGCACTATCCCTCCTATTCTACAAAGGCCACAGTTGAATTCACAAAAAATAATTAANAAAAAAAAAAAATTAAAAAAAGAATCCTTGAATAAGTTATTGTTTTAATCAATGATGAAAGTTTATTTTTTTGTGAGATTGTTCTAAAGTAGGACAATTGCATATAATATTGAGTGAGTTAAATTTTATGAAATATATAAATTGAAAACTGTCCGTAAACTTACTTAATATTTAAAGTGCTTATTAGTATAAATTTTTAAATTAAGTATCTAAATATAAAGTGATAACGAGTCTTTTTTCTTATACATAATCCAGTTGAATTTTTATGCCTTTTGTCCAAGTTATCATAATTATTATGTAATCGTTTTGCTCGATCGATTTGTTTATATTAACTTCGAAGACGAATAACCCGAATAGACCAAACTGATTAAATTTACACCCTATTAGACAATGTAAATTGTAATATGACTACATTCAAATTTTTTGGCACCCGGAGCCTCTAAATCCTGGATCCGCCTCTGTCCTAGAATTAGAATATCCAAACTAAGGATATGATACTCTCTTAGGGCACCAAATTGCAGTAAACTCAATTTATGTGGCGGAGCTCGATTTTCGAGAGTCAGAATTTCATAACTTTAACCGTGAATTTAGATATAGAATCTTTAAGTTGTTTGAAATAACATTTACATATTTGAAAATTACGTAAAAAATACACCAAGTCACAATTGTTAACAATTCAAAATATAGAAAACACTGAAAAAATTGCGATGAATGAAAAACTCATTTGACTCTCGAAATCCAAACTCCACCACATAAATTGAGACGGAGAAAATAGAAATTGTGTGAAATTTAGTAGTTACAACGAAAAAGAGTTACGAAAATCTTATAGAGCAACTTCAATCCAATGGATCGATCGAGTTGCATTGTTAATCCAGAAAGCAGTAGGTAATGCCTTTAGTTTGGTAGAACTTATCGACATAATTCCCACACAACAAGGTTTCTAGAAACATGTATTAATCAATTAATTATTTCTACACTAGCAATTAGTTTAATGTGGTATAAAGCTAGTCTGCATTAATTATTAATCTCTAATAATCTAATATATTTATATTCGAAGTATCAAATACACACATCACGTTTCTTCCTAAATAATCCTAATCTTGCACACTAGTTGTGTAATGAGTATACACCGCCTTCAAGCTATTGCATTTACCTAACCTATACGCACTATCCCTCCTATTCTACAAAGGCCACAGTTGAATTCACAAAAAATAATTAATAGTAATCAAAGATACCGCCGGTCGAAAGATCTTAGAAATTAGATTAAAGCACGTAAAATGTAAACTTGTGATTTATATTATACTAGAATAACTTATCATTATTTTATCCCTTTTCGATGTGAAATTTGCTTAATATATTATATTTGTCTAATGTTTACCCGTAATACCGTACAATTGAATTTCTTCCGTGGTTTATAGACAAACGAACAGATTTGATCCAAAATGATAAATAAATAAAATTAAAATAAGACTTAGCGTTAAAATCAAAGAAAATGACAAGCCTAGTTGGGAGCAATGCTTCCAAGTAATAAAATAAGAGCAATATCAGATAGAAAGTAAAGTTGTATTTTTTAGCTTGAGAATAAAGTATAACATAAGTTAGCAAGAGATTTCGTGTCCTTACAATGATTGTTGAAGTAACTTATTTATAACTATACCTAGGAAATAAGATAATAGGATCAAGCCCCTCTTAAATAACAATATAAAGGGGCCATTGATGAATGTGTAACGCCATGCTATGAATATCAAAATTCTCTGCAATGGCTGCCCATTTAATACTAGGGAATATTCTTTATTAAATGTCATCTGGTGACAAACATTTGACCTGCTCCTGTAGAATATGCCCCCTTCGGAGTATATCCGATATCATCTGTAGCTGTTGTCCTCGACCTTAGTTCTTACTTGACTTGTCTTCCACCTGTCTCTGGTTCCATGTGTCATGCTATCATTTGGTCATTTAATATAAACTAATTTTACTCTATACATCTAATACATTCTTCGTAAGCATACTAACCTAGAAGCCTGTCAATTCACATACAACCCTCCCAAAGGGACTCAAGATCTTTGTTGAGTTTTGTCTCACCATCATATTGAGGGAATACTATTTGTCACACAAGCCCTTTGGGAAAATTTCACGGGTTTGTCCCTTGGAGTATACCATGTCGACCCTCAAAGCACAAGTATATTTTAACTTATGATATTTTTTTTACTTCCTTCGATCCAATTTATGTGAACCTATTTGAATAGGCACGGAGTTTAAGAAAAAAATATAGATTTTTAAAACTTATGGTCCTAAATAAGTAATAACATTTATTGTGGTGATAATTGGGGATTTTGACTACTTATTAACACCTTTTTGCATTTGTTTTAGTTTGAAAGTATTGAATTGTATTCCCAAAACTAATGAAATTGTGCAAAGTGTAGGAATGCTGGAAATTTGGTCTTCCATGATGAAATCCGACTCAAAAAGGAGCGTTTCGAAGCACAAGGCAATAAAGGTCGCAAAAGCAGAGATGTGCAGTCCGCAGAATTCCATCTGCGGCCACAACCCAAGCTAAAGAGTCCAACAAGAGTTTGACAAATGTGTGGACCACACATAAATTGTGCGGCTGNAGTATATTTTAACTTATGATATTTTTTTTACTTCCTTCGATCCAATTTATGTGAACCTATTTGACTAGGCACGGAGTTTAAGAAACAAATGTAGATTTTTAAAACTTATGGTCCTAAATAAGTAATAACATTTATTGTGGTGATAAGTGGGGATTTTGACTACTTATTAACACCTTTTTGCATTTTTTTAGTCTGAAAGTATTGAATTGTATTCCCAAAACTAATGAAATTGTGCAAATTGTAGGAATGCTGGAAATTTGGTCTCCCATGATGAAATCCGACTCAAAAAGGAGCGTTTTGAAGCACAAGGCAATAAAGGTCGCAAAAGCAGAGATGTGTAATCCGCAGAATTCCATCTGCGGCCACAACCCAAGCTAAAGAGTCCAACAAGAGTTTGACAAATGTGTGGACCACACATAAATTGTGCGGCTGCAAAACAGGGTCTGCACTGACAAATATTTTCAAGTTCAAAGAATGTGCAGAAGACCAAGTCCCGACGCCTTTCAGAAGTGCAGACATCACAAGAATTGTGCGGCCGTAGAAGTTGTTTCGCAGCCGCAATCTAGAAATGTGCGGTTGAAGAATCCTCCTTCTTGCCAACTGAAGAAATCTGCGGACCGCACATGGAATTGTGCGGCCGCAGAACCTCTCGAGGGGCATTTTTGTCAGTGATTATTTTTCCAGTATAAATAGATGAATTTTACAAATTTAGGTCAAGTTTGAACGTTCAAAGCTACTGTAGCCGTTTCTTTTTACCATTTTCGGAAGTTTTAGCTTATTTTAGTGTTTAAACATTAGATTTCATCATTTTAATCTTTCATTATCAGTTTAATTAGCTTTTCTTCTTTATTTTCTGCAATTTTCATTGTGAGTAGCTAGATTCCTACTAGGGTTATGACCCAACCCTAGTGTGTAAACCTTATGGGTATTTAATTTAATGCTTGTTTATGATTGGGTGTTGATTATTTCGCCTAGTTCATGCTTCAATTTTAGAATTAATGGTTGCAAACATTGATTCATGGCTTTTTGACTTAGTCGCTACTTGAGAAAGATGGACCTAGTCTAGGTTAACTTGGCTAACAAGGAATTGGGTTAATTGAGAGATTGATTAGCCTAATTAAAGAGTTCAAACTAGAGATAGTAAGAACCCGACTTGAGCTCATATCCACTATTTTGTTTGATACCCATTTGGACTTGAGAATGCCAAATTGGGCAAAATCACTCTCTGACCAAGAGGTATTGAGTGGGTAACGTAGAGTTGAGATCTATAATACACCCCAATCAACAAAATAAGTATTAACGTATTTAGCCCATTAGGCAAATACCTAGGTCTTGGTCACATACATATTCTTTTAAACTATTTTGAAAAACACCAAAAACATTCATCTCTAATCTATTTTCCTTAGCTTGCAAGTTTTAGAGTAATAGTAGAAGTAGAAATCAAAACTCTATTTTGGAAGTGCAATTTTAGGTAGTCCATTCGCTCGCTTCAAATATATACTCCTAACACCCCTCACAACGCTCTGTGGATTCGACCCAGACTCATAGTTGTGTAATTTATATTGCATACGACCGTATCATATCTCTTATCGAGGTGGGTCGTGGACGTCATCAATGTTTGGCACCGTTGCTGGGGAGTTAAAACGGTGTTAGCTATATATTTGGGTTGGTTTTTGGAACATCTTATTTTCCTTCTGTGTTACTAACTTGTGTGAGAAATCGTAGGTACAACCATGGCGAACAATGAGCTCGAAAAGTTTCCTTTGGTGGATTTGGATGCGGAGGACGAGTAGCGGAAGTACCTCATGAGTCACAAGACAATCGGAGAGGCCGGGTACCTCATGACAATGTGCCCGTTCTACCCTCAACTTTACCATGAGCGGTTTCACACCGGATATTACCCAATGAATGATATGCAAGTGCAATAGTCCCTCCCCGTATTAGGTCGGGCAACTTCCAAATCACCAATATGATGGTCACTTTGCTTGCGCAATGGGGTTTCTTCACTGGTGCTCCAACTCAAAATTCGTACAAATATTTGAAGGGGTTTGTGGACACTTGTTGGGGGAGCAAGAAAACGAATGTCTCTGAGGATGCATTGAGGCTAAGGCTTTTTACCTTCTCTCTACGGGGGAAAACTTTAGATTGGTTGGAACGATTACCGAACCATTCCATTCACACTTGCGATGAGTTGGAGAAAATGTTTATTTCTAAGTTCTTCTCTCCGGGGCACATGGCTACACTTTGATATGAGATTTTAGCATTCAAGTAAGAGCTGAATGAACCACTACACGAGATATGGGAACGCTTGATAAGTTGGGATTTTGACTGCTTATTAGCACATTTTAGATTATGTTTTAGTCTAAAATCAATTGAATTGTGTTCCCAAAACTAATGATATTGTTCAAAATTGCAGGAATGCTGGATGCTTTGTCTCCCGAGATGAAATCCGACTCAAAAAAGAGTGTTCCGAAGCATAAGGCAATAAAGGGCGCAGAAGCACACATGTGCGGACCGCAGAATTACGGACCGCTGAATTCCATCTATAACCGCAAACCAAGGAGAGAGGTTTAGCAGAACTTTGTGCAAAGTGCGGACCGTAGATGAATTATAAGGCCGTAAAACTAGGCTAAGAGTCGAAGATCAGAGTGTATGCAAAAAGACCAAGTCCAAAAGCCTCTGTGAATTGCGGACCGCACAAGAATTGTGCGGCCGCAGAAGATTTGCCTTGCAGCCGCAGCCCAAAAATGTGCGGTCGCGGAACATCACCTCTTGCTAGATGAATAAATCTATGGTCTACACATGGAATTCTACGGCCGCAGAACCTCCCAAGGGGTATTTTTTCCGAGATATTCAGCCTTATATAAATAGACGAGTTTCACAAAATTAGAAAAAGTTTGAATATCTGAAGTTGCTGTAGCCATTTTTCTTTACTAGTTTAGGAAGTTTTACATTGTTTGGTGTATTTATATTAGATTTAATCATTTTAAGCTTCAATTATGAGTTTAATTAGTCTTTCTTCCTTATTTTCTTCAAATCCATTATGAGTAGATAGACTTTTACTAGGGTTGGGTTGGGTGTTGATTATTTAGCTTAGTTCATGCTTTAATTATAGAATTAATGCTCACAAACATTAGTTCATGCCTATTTGACTTAGTCTCTACTTGAGAAAGAGGGACCTAGTCTAGGATAACTTAGCTAACAAGGAATTGGGTCAATTGAGAGATCGATTAACCTAATTAAAGGGTTCAACCTAGATATAGTAATAACCCGACTTGAGCTCTTATCAACTATTTTGGGTGATACCCTTTTGGTCTTGAGAAAGCCAAATTGGGCAAAACCACTCTCTAACCGAGAGATATTGAGTGGGTAATATAGAGTTGGGAGCTATAATACACCCCAATCAACAAAATAAGCATTAACGGTTTTCTCCCATTAGGAAAACACTTAGGTTATGGTCACAGCCCTAGGCCTTTTACCCATTTGAAAAAATCCTAAAAGCAATTATCTATAGTCTATTTTCTTTATCTTGCAATCATTAGATTAACAATAGAAATAGAAAAAAAATCCTTTTGGTGGACGTGCAATCTAGATAATCCAATTGCTTAGTTGAAATATATACCTCTAACTCCCACCCTAGCTCCCAGTGGATTCGACCCCGATTCCTAGTTGGGTATTTATTATTGCATAAGACTGTTTCATATCTCTATTGAGGTGTTCTTTGGACGTGATCAATTTTCGGTTCCATTGCTTGAGGAGTTAAAAACGGTGTTAGCTATATATTTGGGTATATTTTTGGAATATCTTCTTTTTCTTCCGTGTTACTAACTTGTTTGAGAAATTGTAGGTACAACCATGGTCAACAATGAGCTCGAAAATTTGTCTTTGGGGGATGTGGACATCGAGGATGACCAAGTTGATGAGGTTCCTCTTGAACCTCAAGTCAATACAAGAGGCCGAGTGCCTAATGATAATGTCACCGTTCCACCTCCACCACAAGCGGCTCCACACCGGGTGTTACCCAATGAAGGATATGCAAGTGAAATATTCCCTCCCTATGTTAGGTCGGGCAACTTCCAAATCACCAATGTGATGTTCACTTTGCTTGAGCAACGGGGTTTCTTCACTGGTGCTCCAACTCAAAATTCGTACAAACATTTGAAGGGGTTTGTGGACACTTGTTGGGGGAGCAAGAAAACGAATGTCTCTGAGGATGCATTGAGGCTAAGGCTTTTTACCTTCTCTCTACGGGGGAAAACTTTAGATTGGTTGGAACGATTACCGAACCATTCCATTCACACTTGCGATGAGTTGGAGAAAATGTTTATTTCTAAGTTCTTCTCTCCGGGGCACATGGCTACACTTTGATATGAGATTTTAGCATTAAAGCAAGAGCTGAATGAACCACTACACGAGATATGGGAACGCTTGATAAGTTGGGATTTTGACTGCTTATTAGCACATTTTAGATTATGTTTTAGTCTAAAATCAATTGAATTGTGTTCCTAAAACTAATGATATTGTTCAAAATTGCAGGAATGCTGGATGCTTTGTCTCCCGAGATGAAATCCGACTCAAAAAAGAGTGTTCCGAAGCATAAGGCAATAAAGGGCGCAGAAGCACACATGTGCGGACCGCAGAATTACGGACCGCTGAATTCCATCTATAACCGCAAACCAAGGAGAGAGGTTTAGCAGAACTTTGTGCAAAGTGCGGACCGTAGATGAATTATAAGGCCGTAAAACTAGGCTAAGAGTCGAAGATCAGAGTGTATGCAAAAAGACCAAGTCCAAAAGCCTCTGTGAATTGCGGACCGCACAAGAATTGTGCGGCCGCAGAAGATTTGCCTTGCAGCCGCAGCCCAAAAATGTGCGGTCGCGGAACATCACCTCTTGCTAGATGAATAAATCTATGGTCTACACATGGAATTCTACGGCCGCAGAACCTCCCAAGGGGTATTTTTTCCGAGATATTCAGCCTTATATAAATAGACGAGTTTCACAAAATTAGAAAAAGTTTGAATATCTGAAGTTGCTGTAGCCATTTTTCTTTACTAGTTTAGGAAGTTTTACATTGTTTGGTGTATTTATATTAGATTTAATCATTTTAAGCTTCAATTATGAGTTTAATTAGTCTTTCTTCCTTATTTTCTTCAAATCCATTATGAGTAGATAGACTTTTACTAGGGTTGGGTTGGGTGTTGATTATTTAGCTTAGTTCATGCTTTAATTATAGAATTAATGCTCACAAACATTAGTTCATGCCTATTTGACTTAGTCTCTACTTGAGAAAGAGGGACCTAGTCTAGGATAACTTAGCTAACAAGGAATTGGGTCAATTGAGAGATCGATTAACCTAATTAATGGGTTCAACCTAGATATAGTAATAACCCGACTTGAGCTCTTATCAACTATTTTGGGTGATACCCTTTTGGTCTTGAGAAAGTCAAATTGGGCAAAACCACTCTCTAACCGAGAGATATTGAGTGGGTAATATAGAGTTGGGAGCTATAATACACCCCAATCAACAAAATAAGCATTAACGGTTTTCTCCCATTAGGAAAACACTTAGGTTATGGTCACAGCCCTAGGCCTTTTACCCATTTGAAAAAATCCTAAAAGCAATTATCTATAGTCTATTTTCTTTATCTTGCAATCATTAGATTAACAATAGAAATAGAAAAAAAATCCTTTTGGTGGACGTGCAATCTAGATAATCCAATTGCTTAGTTGAAATATATACCTCTAACTCCCACCCTAGCTCCCAGTGGATTCGACCCCGATTCCTAGTTGGGTANGCTTGATAAGTTGGGATTTTGACTGCTTATTAGCACATTTTAGATTATGTTTTAGTCTAAAATCAATTGAATTGTGTTCCCAAAACTAATGATATTGTTCAAAATTGCAGGAATGCTGGATGCTTTGTCTCCCGAGATGAAATCCGACTCAAAAAAGAGTGTTCCGAAGTTAAAGGGCGCAGAAGCACACATGTGCGGTCCGCAGAATTGCGGACCGCTGAATTCCATCTATAACCGCAAACCAAGGAGAGAAGTTTAGCAGAACTTTGTGCAAAGTGCGGACCGTACATGAATTATAAGGCCGCAAAACTAGGCTAAGAGTCGAAGATCAGAGTGTATGCAAAAAGACCAAGTCCAGAAGCCTCTGTGAATTGCGGACCGCACAAGAATTGTGCGGCCGCAGAAGATTTGCCTTGCAGCCGCAGCCCAAAAATGTGCGGTCGCGGAACATCACCTCTTGCTAGATGAATAAATCTATGGTCTACACATGGAATTCTACGGCCGCAGAACCTCCCAAGGGGTATTTTTTCCGAGATATTCAGCCTTATATAAATAGACGAGTTTCACAAAATTAGAAAAAGTTTGAATATCTGAAGTTGCTGTAGCCATTTTTCTTTACTAGTTTAGGAAGTTTTACATTGTTTGGTGTATTTATATTAGATTTAATCATTTTAAGCTTCAATTATGAGTTTAATTAGTATTTCTTCCTTATTTTCTTCAAATCCCATTATGAGTAGCTAGACTTTTACTAGGGTTGGGTTGGGTTGGGTGTTGATTATTTAGCTTAGTTCATGCTTTAATTGTAGAATTAATGGTCACAAACATTAGTTCATGCCTATTTGACTTAGTCTCTACTTGAGAAAGAGGGACATAGTCTAGGATAACTTAGCTAACAAGGAATTGGGTCAATTGAGAGATCGATTAACCCAATTAATGGGTTCAACCTAGATATAGTAATAACCCGACTTGAGCTCTTATCAACTATTTTGGGTGATACCCTTTTGGTCTTGAGAAAGCCAAATTGGGCAAAAGCACTCTCTAACCGAGATATATTGAGTGGGTAATATAGAGTTGGGAGTTATAATACACCCTAAATCAACAAAATAAGCATTAACGTTTTTCTCCCATTAGGAAAACACTTAGGTTATGGTCACAGCCCTAGGCCTTTTACCCATTTGAAAAAATCCTAAAAACAATTATCTATAGTCTATTTTCTTTATCTTGCAATCATTAGATTAACAATAGAAATAGAAAACAAATCCTTTTGGTGGACGTGCAATCTAGATAATCCAATTGCTTAGTTGAAATATATACCTCTAACTCCCACCCTAGCTCCCAGTGGATTCGACCCCGATTCCTAGTTGGGTATTTATTATTGCATAAGACTGTTTCATATCTCTATTGAGGTGTTCTTTGGACGTGATCAATTTTCGGTTCCATTGCTTGAGGAGTTAAAAACGGTGTTAGCTATATATTTGGGTATATTTTTGGAATATCTTCTTTTTCTTCCGTGTTACTAACTTGTTTGAGAAATTGTAGGTACAACCATGGTCAACAATGAGCTCGAAAATTTGTCTTTGGGGGATGTGGACATCGAGGATGACCAAGTTGATGAGGTTCCTCTTGAACCTCAAGTCAATACAAGAGGCCGAGTGCCTAATGATAATGTCACCGTTCCACCTCCACCTCCACCAGAAGCGGCTCCACACCGGGTGTTACCCAATGAAGGATATGCAAGTGAAATAATCCCTCCCTATATTAGGTCGGACAACATTCAAATCACCAATGTGATGATCAATTTGCTTCAGCAACGGGGTTTCTTCACCGGTGCTCCAACTCAAAATACATACAAACATTTGAAGGGGTTTGTGGAGATTTGTTGGGGAAGCAAGAAAAAGAATGTCTCCGAGGATGAATTGAGGCTAAGGCATTTTCCCTTCTCTCTAAGGGGGAAAGCTTTAGATTGGTGGGAACGATTACCGAACTATTGGGATGAGTTGGCGGAAATGTTTATTTCTAAGTTCTTCTCTCCGGGGCACATGGCTACACTTCATGATGAGATTTTGTAATTCAAGCAAGAGCCGAATGAACCACTACACGAGATATGGGAACTCTTGATAAGTGGGGATTTTGACTGCTTATTAGCACATTTTAGCTTATAGTTTAGTCCAAAAACAATTGAATTGTGTTCCAAAACTAATGAAATTGTTCAAAATTGCAGGAATGCTGGATGTTTGGTCTCCCGAGATGAAATCCTACTCAAAAAGGAGTGTTCCAAAGCATAAGGCAATAAAGGGCACAGAAGAAATTGCGTACCGCAGAATTCCAACTGTAATGGCAAACCAAAGAGAGAAGTTTAGCAGAACTGTGCACAAAGTGCATACCGTACATGAATTATATGGCCGCAAAACTGGGCTAAGAGTCGAAGATCAGAGTGTATGAAAAAAGACCAAGTCCAAAAGCCTCTGTGAATTGCGAACCGCACAAGAATTGTGCGGCCGCAGATGTTACACCCTATATTTGCGTACGTAAAAGTGCATCGTGAGCAAACTAATTTAGGAAAAAAAAGAGATCATCTTTGAAAATATATAAAGTAAGTTAATCATGTTACCTTTTTAGGTTACAAATATTGAAGACCATGCCCAAAAAGTACAAAGATGGTTGGAAGGTTCAGAAGCTAAAGGAATTGAAGAAAATAATGTTTCGTCGAAAATTGACAAGTTGGGAATTTTATAACATGTACTTTTGGGGTGATACCAGGGTATTTAACATGATAAGGAGGTTATGTTATGAGTTTTGTTAGTCGTATTATAGTCGTGTGCTATGTTTTGAAGTCAAGCGAGTGGTGGAACAAAAGTCGATGAAAGTCATCACAGGTTACGTTCATAAGTTTTACTGAAACTTTTGGTCAAATGTAACTACAATTTTATCCAAATATACTTAGGGTTATGGGGTATTCCACTCATAAAATAAAATATCTATGAGTCTATTTTCTAACTCATTAAATCGTTTGTCAATACGATATTGGAGTAGAGAGATATGGGCGTTTTTGCGAGACTGCGCAGACTGCTAGGTGACAAGTAGGTATGTTAACTTCTTGCTTAAATGAGAGTCTAAAAATGGGCCAGTTCAGATCGTCTAAAAATAGGCCAGTTCGGGTGGTACAAAGATGCCTTTTTAAAGGCCTATCCCCTTCATATATTATACTAATAATAGGGAAAAATAACCGGACTTAATCTCTGCAAAAATCCTCCCAAATATTTCCCACAAACCCCAATTTATTTTCTCTCCCTTTCAAGT
Organism: Nicotiana otophora; assembly: GCA_000715115.1. NCBI lineage: Eukaryota > Viridiplantae > Streptophyta > Magnoliopsida > Solanales > Solanaceae > Nicotiana > Nicotiana otophora. The sequence continues at coordinate 6,202 of AWOL01S0055508.1, read as the reverse complement.
TCTAATTGGAGGTAAAGCCTAGAGTTTGAAGAACCAAGATAGGAGCTGAGTTATCCAACAAATAAGGTATGTTTGCTGCTCTCTTTTGTCCATTTTTGTTTCTTCTATAGATGCATAGTAATTTGTTCTATATTTGTAAGAACTCACGGGACGGTGATCGGAGGCCGTGAGTTCGAGTTATTCACTTGTAGCAGACTATTTTGTGGACTGTTTTATGTTGCTGTTGGGCTACATGATATACTATTGTTTTGTGGAGTTTTGAGGAGGAGGGGTGTGGAGAAACACCACATAAATGCAGGATGTTGGGCTGGTCGTTCGTCATAACATTTTCGGGTTGTTGACACTACTACAGTGTTCGTTTTGTGTATAAAGAGATTGGGGTGTGTTGGGCTATTTTGTAGTATTTTGTGGTGTACATAAGGTTGGAAAATAATGTATATATGTTTTTATTGTTGTTTTTGG
>AWOL01S0055497.1:7010-23127 GCA_000715115.1 Nicotiana otophora | reverse complement strand
TTAGGTGGCGACTCTCTTTCATCAACAACAGAGAAACCACAAGTTGAATCTTGTTTTTCAGACCTTAGCATACTTAGACTGAATTTTGCATTTAGACTTATTTGTACATTGCTTTAATTATAGCTAAATTTGCAATGTGCTTACCTGCTTTATTTGCTCTTTATGCTTATTATCATACTTATTGTTGCGTGTCACGACCCGGAATTTCCACCTTAGGGGTCATGATGGAGCCTAACATTTCACTTGTTAGGCAAGCTAACGTTAGAGGATCATTAAGCCAATTTTTAATCAATTCAATTAAGTAAAACCAATTAAGCCGAAGAGAAACTAAAACGGAATACAAATGACATAAAACCAATAATAGCTAAGTACAACCCGGATCTAGAGTCACATATTCACAAGCATCTAGAGTTTCTACAAACAGTGTTTGAATTAAATACAAATATCTTGAATGAAAAGAATAGAAAATAAGGGAAATGGAAGGGGACTTCAAGGTCTGCGGATGCCAGCAGATCCACCTCGAGTCTCCAAATGTCAATCTGAGCTGGTACGCCTCACGGATAGCTGGGACCAGTATCAAAATCTGCACAAGAGGTGCAGAGTATAGTATGAGTACAACCGACACAATATACTCTGTAAGTGATGAGCCTAACATCGACGAGGTAGTGACGAGGCTATGACAGGACACCCACGTAATTAAACCTATACAGACGGAAATATATGTACAACCTAACAACAAATAAAGAATTAACAAGTACTATTGGGAGGGGACATGCGAATGGGGTACGAGATACGATAACTACAACAGGGAATGATAATAAGCAACAGTCAATAAACCTTCAACCAACAAAATGAACAAACATAATGAATAAAACTGCACGGCATCACCCTTCGTGCTTTTATTCTCAGCCTCACCATGAAACAGTAATAATGGCACGACATCACCCTTCGTACCTTTACTCTCAATCTCACCATAAGATGATAAATACGGCACTGCATCATCCTTCATGCTTTTACTCTTAATTTCATCATGAAATAATAAATACGGCACGGTATCACCCTTCGTGCATTAACTCTTATATATGGCACGACATCACCCTTCGTGCATTAACTCTCAAATATGGCACGGTATCACCCTTCGTGCATTAACACTCTCCCTTACCATGTAACAATGAACATATAACAACATGGAGACAGAAAAAGCAAGATCAAGTCTTATGTGAACAATGGTTCCACAACACCAATCTCTTCTTCAGAAACAATATTCAATTATCACAGATAGCCCATAAATGTGGAAAGAATGATCAATTTAGTAATTAACTAGTCTAAGCATGGATATCATGATCAAAGAAATAAATAAATGAAAAGAAACAAGTCTCACCCACATGCTTTAACCCAACAACAATGCATAAGTACTCGTCACCTCACATGTACGTTGTACCCCAACATTTGAACAAGTAACACATAGCAAACAAGTCTTAATCCCTCAAGTCAAGGTTAACCACGACACTTACCTCGCTACCAAAGATCAACTCAAAGCTCAACCACAGCTTTGCCTTTCAAACAAGACTCTGAACCAACCAAATCTAGCAAATTATCAACCAAACGATTAAAAATAAGCCTTAGGAACTACCCACGAATGAAAAAAGTTCAATTTAGGTTATTATTGAAAAAGTCAACAAAAGTCAACTCCCGGGCACGCTTTGTCCAAACCAAAAGTTTGGACCAAAACCCGATTACCCATTCACCCCTGAGCCCGATTATGTAATTTGTTTCGAAATACGACCTCAATTTGTGGTCTAAATTCCAATTTTACAAAAATCTCTAATTCTTCCCAAATCCCCAATTTCAACAACGAAAATCCTAGATTTTAGGTTGAAATCTTATGAAAAGTAATGGAGAAATTAAAAGAAAGTAGGTAAGAATCACTTACCAACAAATTGGGGAAGAAACGTTCTTGGGAGAATCGCCTATACGGTTTTCTAGCTTTGAAAATTTGAAAAATGAACAAAATCTCGTTTTTGGGACTGTTTTAATCACTGGCTTCAGGTGTGCATCACGTTCGCGTGAAACTTGTCGCGTTCGCGAAGAGAAAAGCCTCAATAGCTTACGCGATCGCGAGTTGATCTACCCATTAGCGTAGGCTTAGCCCCCCTAGCCTTCGCGTCCGCGATCCTTGTATCGCGTTCGTATAGAGCAACAGTCAACTCCCAGCCCCCACCTCTATTTCTCCACGCGTTAGCGATTGACTGGCTGCGTTCGCGAAGAGCAGGCCCCCAAATGCTCCGCTTTTGCGACCAAGGTTTTGCGTTCGCGTAGAACAAAATCTCCCCTAGACCATTTTACTCTTCATGATCGCGGGAGTATATTCGCGAATGCGAAGAAGGAAACACCAGACACCAGCAGAAGTGAAAAACCAGCAAAGTCCGTAGGCTATTCGAAACTCACACGAGCCCTCGGGGATCCAAACCAAATATGCACACAAGTCCAAAAATCTGATACGAACTTGCTCGCACGATCAAAATACAAAAATAACACCTAGCATTACGAATCAGACACCAAATCAAATGAAGTTTTTAATGAAATTTTAGAATTTCTACTTTAACAATCGAATGTCCGAATCACATCAAACCAACTCCGTTTCTCACTAAATTTGGCAGAAAAGTCATAAATATAGTAATGGACCTATACCGGGTTCCGGAACTAAAATACGGACCCACTATCAACAAAGTCAAACATTTGTCAATTCTTTAAAGTCATTAAACCTTTAAACTTTCAATTTTCGACAAAAAGTGATAACTCGAGCTAGGGACCTCCGAATTTGATTCCGAGCATACGCCCAGGTCCCAAATCACGATACGGACTCACCGGGACCATCAAAACACGTATACGGGTCTGTTTGCTAAAAATATTGACCAAAGTCAACTCAAATGAATATTTAGGCAAAATTTCATATTTTATCAATTTTTAACATAAAAACCTTACGGAAAAACACCCAGAATGCGCACGCAAATCAAGGAAGGATTAAGGAAGCTGTTGGAGGCTTTGAAACACAGAATTAAGGTTTCAAACTCTAGATAACCTATCGGGTCATCACATTCTCCACCTCTAAAACAAATGTTCGTCCTCGAACGGACATAAATAAAGTACCTGGGCTGGTGAAAAGGTGTGGATTTCTACTCCGCATGTCCGACTCAGACTCCTAAGTAGCTGCCTCGACCGGCTGACCTCTCCACTGCACTCGAACTTAAGGATAACTCTTGACCTCAACTATCAAACCTGTCAAGCTAGAATAGCCACTGGCGCCTCCTCATAAGTCAAATCCTTGTCCAATTGAACCAAGCTAAAGTCTAACACATGGGACGGATTTCCGTGATACTTCCGAAGCATACACATGGAACACTGGATGGACTGATGATAAACTATGTGGCAATCGAGCATGTAAGCCACCTCACCCACTCTCTCTAGAATCTCAAAGGGTCTGATGTACCTAGGGCTCAAATTTCCCTTCTTTTCAAACCTATTCACACCCTTCATGGATGAAACCCAAAGCAATACTCTCTCCCCGACCAAGAATGCAACATCACGAACTCTACGGTCGGCATAACGCTTTTGCCTAAACTGAGTTGTGCGAAGTCGATCCTGAATAATCTTGACCTTATCCAAGGCATCCTGTACCAAATTTGTACCCAACAACCAAGCCTCCCCCGGCTCGAACTATCCAACTGGTGATCAGCGATGCCTCCTATATAATGCCTCATAGGGAGCCATCTAAATGCTCGACTGGTAGCTATTGTTGTAGGCAAACTCTGCAAGTGGCAAGAACTGATCCCAAAAACCCCCAAAATTTATAACAAAAGCATAGAGCATATCCTCTAATATCTCAATAGTGTGCTCGAACTGTCCGTCCGTCTGGCTCAACTCAACCTGCGTGCCCAACTCATGCTTAACCACTCTCCAGAAGTGCGAGGTGAACTATGTACCTCGATTCGAAATGATAGACACGGGCACACCATGAAGACGGGCGATCTCGCGGATGTAAATCTCAGCCAACCAATCTGACGAATAGGTAACTGGCACAACAATGAAATGCGCTAACTTGGTCAGCCTGTCCACAATAACCCATACCGCATCAAACTTCCTTTGAGTCTGTGGAAGTCCAACAACAAAATCCATAGTGATACGCTCCCATTTCCACTCAGGAATCTCTAACTTCTGAAGCAACTCACCAGGTATCTGGTGCTCACACTTTACTTGTTGACAATTTAAACACCGAGCTACATAAGCAACTATGTCATTCTTCATTGTCCTCCACCAATAATGTTGCCGCAAATCTTGATACATTTTGGTGCCACCTGGATGAATAGAATACCGGGAACTGTGGGCCTCCTCAAGAATCAACTCACGAAGTCCATCTACATTTGGCACACAAATATGACCATGCATCCTCAAAACTCCATCATCTCTAACAGTAACCTACTTGGCACCACCGTGCCGCACTGCGTCCCTAAGGACAAGAAAATGAGGGTCATCATACTGCCACTCCCTGATGCACTCAAACAAAGAAGATCGAGCGACTGTACAAGCTAGAACACGATTGGTCTCTGCAACATCCAACCTCACGAACTGATTGGCCAAAGCCTAAACATCTGATGCAAGCGGTCTTTCATCGACTGGAATGTAGGCAAGACTGCCCATACTCATTGCCTTTCTAATCAAGGTGTCGGCCACTACATTTGCCTTTCCGGGGTGTACAAGATGGTGATATCATAGTCTTTCAATAGCTCCAACCACCTCATCTGCCTCAAATTAAGATCCTTTTATTTGAACAAATATTGTAGACTCCGATGATCCGTGAAAACCTCGCACGACACGCCGTAAAGGTAATGCCTCCAGATCTTTAGTGCATGAACAATGGCTGCTATCTCTAGATCATGAACAGAGTAATTCTTCTCATAGACCTTCAACTGCCGTGATGCATGTGCGATCACCCTGCCATCCTGCATCAATACTGCTCTGAGCCCAATACGAGATGCATCACAATATACCGTATAAGATCCTAAACCTATGGGCAACACCAACACCGGCACTTTAGTCAAAGCAGTCTTGAGCTTTTAGAAGCTCGCCTCATACTCGTCTGACCATCTGAATGGGGCACCCTTCTGGGTCAATCTCGTCAATGGGGCTGCTATAGAAGAAAACCCCTCCACAAACCGACAGTAATAACCGGCCAAACCCAAGAAACTCTGAATCTCCATAGTTGAAGTAGGTCTAGGCCAGTTTTGAACGGCCTCAATCTTCTTAGAATCCACCTGAAAATGACTGAGTCCAACTAAAACTCACACTTTGAAAACTTGGCATACAATTGGCTATCCCTCGGAGTCTGAAGTACAATCCAAAGATGCTGGTCATGCTCCTCTCGACTGCGGAAGCAGATCGAGATATCATCAATAAACACAATCACGAAAGAATCCAGATAGGGTTTGAACACCCGGTTCATCAAATCCATAAATGTTGTTAGGGCATTTGTCAGTCCAAATGACATCACCAAAAACTCATAATGCACGTATCGAGTCCGAAAAGCTGTCTTAGGGACATCAGATGCCCTAATCCTCAACTGATGGTAGCCATACCTCAAATCAATCTTCAAAAACACCTTGGCACCTTGAAGCTGATCAAATAATTCATCAATCCCCGGTAATGGATACTTGTTCTTGATGGTGATTTTGTTCAACTGCCGATAATCTATGCACATCCTCATCGACACATCCTTCTTCTTCATGAATAATACAGGCGCACCACAGGGAGAGACACTAGGTTTAATGAAGCCCTTATCATGCAAATCTTGTAACTGCTCCATCAATTCCTTCAACTCTAGCGGGGCCATACGGTATGGCAGAATATAAATGGGATGAGTGCCCGAAGCCAAATCAATACCGAAGTCAATATCTCTATCGGGTGGCATCCCCGGTAGATCTGCAGGAAACACCTTTCGAAACTCACGAACAACTTGTATTGAATCCATGGAAAGAACCTCTGCACTAGAATCGCGTACATAAGCCAAATAAGCTAGATACCCCTTCTCGACCATATGCCGAGCCTTCACATAAGAGATAACCCTACTGGTAGAATGGGCAGGAGTCCCCCTCTACTCTAATCGAGGCAAACCCAGTAATGCTAAGGTCACCATCTTGGCGTGAGAATCCAATATAGCATGATAAGGTGATAGCCAATCCATACCCAAGATGACATAAAAATCCACCATATCGAGAAGTAGGAGATATACGCTAGTCTCAAGACTCCCAATGGTAACCTCACATGAATGATAGACATGATCTACAATAATAGAATCTCCCACAAGTGTGGACACAAACACAGGAGCACACAAAGAATCACGAGGCATAACCAGATATGAAGCAAAGTATGATGACACGTAGGAATATGTAGAGCCCAGGTCAGATAGAACTGAAGCATCCCTATGGCAGACTGAAATAATACCAATGATAACAACGTCAGATGACTCAACCTCAGGCCTGGCTAGGAAAGAATAACATCGGGGCTGGGCCCCACCACTATGAACCACGTCTCTGGGGCGACCTCTAACTGGCTGGCCTACACCTTTAACGACCTGACCTCTACCTCTAACAGCCTGACCTCCACCTCCGGCTGCCTGACCCCTACCTCTAGCTAGCTGAGCAGGCAGTGAAGCAACCGCTACCAGAACCGTGGCACGAGAACCCTGCTGTTGTGAGCTACCTGATGCCCGTGGGCAAAATCTAGCAATGCGCCTGCTAGCTGTGACTGCTGACCCTAAACCTGACCATGTCGAACTGAGTAACCACCCTAAAAACTCTGGAGCGAAAGTGCACTAATAGGAGCTGGTGGTGCACTGTAGGCCAGCTGATCGGGATGAGACATATGAGGGTCGTGACCACCTGAAGCACTGTGAGATGCCTGGAGCGCTGAAAGATACGGCCTGGGAGGATGGCCTCTACCGAAAGTACCCCTGCCTCCAGACGAGGCCTCTTATCAGACCCCTGCCCCCTCTCCTGAGAAAGAACCACTTCGATTCACCTAGCCGCATTAGCAGCCATCTAAAAGGAAATCTCACTCCCGGTCTCCTTGGCCAACCGTAGCCTGATAGGGTGAGAGAGTCCATCAATAAACCTCCTCACCCTCTCCCTCTCAGTAGGAAGCAAAAGAAGAGCATGACAGGCTAGATCCACAAAACGAGTCTCGTACTGAGTAACAGTCATATTGCCCTGTTGAAGACGCTCGAACTGCCTGCAGTAATCCTCTCTCAAAGTAATAGGGAGAAACCTCTCTAGAAATAACTGTGAGAACTGCTCCCAAGTTAGTGTAGGCGACCCAGCTGGTCTGGTAAACATGTAATCTCTCCACCACCTCTTGGCGGAACCCGTCATATGAAATACAGCAATATTGACCCCATTGGTCTCAACTATACCCATGTTCCACAGCAAGTCATGGCAGCGGTCGAGATAATCCTGTGGGTCCTCGGAAGATGCACCACTGAAATGAATTGGGAAGTGCTTTGTGAACTTGTCCAGTCTAAATAAGCCCTCAAAAGACATGGCGGGCCTTTCACCGGCATGTACCGTAATAACTGGCTAAACTACCCCAACTGTCGGGGCTGCTGGAGGCTGATACTGGGGAGCCATCTACTCCGGAGTGTGAGTAGTGGGAGTATGTGCTCCTCCCCCAGCCTGAGAGATGGCTGGTGCCACAGAAAATGCACCGGCCTGGGCCACACTCTCCATAAGGCCCACCAAACAGACTAGAGCGTTCTGAAGCACCGGGGTGGCGATGAACCCCTCCGGGACCTAAGCTGGTCCAACAGGTACAGTCTGAGTTGGAACCTCCTCATCAAAACCAGTACTTATCTTCTCTTCCTCTGGCGCGACCTCGGCCTCGTCCTCTGCCCCTAGTAGGATCTGCCATTAGGGGCTCCGGCTGCTATCCAACTGAAGATGTTGCACGTGTTCTTGCCATTTGCGGGAGGACAAGAGTAGAAGAGTTCAATCAGCAATGATAGAATAAAACCGCACGATAGAGAAGAATTGAAGTGAAATTCGTTCCTAAACTTCATAGCCTCTGGAAGATAAGTACAAATGTCTCTGTACCGATCCTTCAGACTCTACTAAGCTTGCTCATGACTCGTGAGACATAAGTAACCTAGTGCTCAGATACTAACTTGTCACGACCCAGAATTTCTACCTTCGGGGCCGTGATGGCGCCTAACATTTCATTTGCTAGGCAAGCCAACGTTAGAGGATCTTTAAACCACTTTTTAATCAATTCAATTAAGTAAAACCAATTAAGCCGAAGAGAAACTAAAACAGAATACAAATGACATAAAACCAATAATATCTAAGTACAACCCGGATCTGGAGTCACAAGTTCACGAGCATCTAGAGTTTCTACAAATAGGGTTTGAATTAAATACAATTGTCTTGAATGACAAGAAAAGTAAATAGAGAAAATGGAAGGTGACTTCAAGGTATGCAGATGCCAGCAGATCTACCTCAAGTCTCCAAATGCCAATCCGAGCTGGTACGCCTCACCGACAGCTGGGACCAGTACCAAAAACTGCACAAGAAGTGCAGAGTGTAGTATGGGTACAACCGAACCAATATACTCTGTAAGTGTCGAGCCTAACCTCGACGAGGTAGTGACGAGGCTATGACAGGACACCCACATAATTAAACCTGTACATATAGAAATATATGTACAACCTAACAACAAATAAAGAATTAACAAGTACTATTGGGAGGGGACATGCGAAAGGGGTACGAGATACGATAACTACAATAAGGAATGATAATAAGAAACAATCAATAAATCGTCAACCAACAAAATGAACAAACATAATGAATAATACTGCACGGCATCACCCTTCGTGATTTTACTCTTAGCCTCAACATGAAACAGTAATAATGGTACGGCATCACCCTTTGTACCTTTACTCTCAATCTCACCATAAGATGATAAATATGGCACGACATCACCCTTCATGCTTTTACTCTCAATTTCATCATGAAATAATAGATACGGCATGGCATCACCCTTCGTGCATTAACTCTCATATACGGCACGACATCACCCTCCATGCATTAACTCTCAAATATGTCATGACATCGTCCTTCGTGTATTAATACTCTCCATTACCATGTAACAATGAACATATAACAACAGGGAGATATAATAAGCAAGATCAAGTCTTATGGCAACAATGGTTCCACAACACTAATCTCTTCTTCAGAAACAATATTCAATTATCACAGATAACCCATAAATGCAGAAAGAATGATCAATTTATTAATTAACTAGTGTAAGCATGGATATCATGATCAAAGAAATAAATAAATGACAAGAAACAAGTCCCACCTGCATTCTTTAACCCAACAACAACGCATAAGTACTCGTCACATCACATATACGTTGTACCCCAGCATTTGAACAAGTATCACACAACAAACAAGTCCTAATGCCTCAAGTCAAGGTTAACCACGACACTTACCTCGCTCTCGAAGATCAACTCAAAGCTCAACCCCGGCTTTGCCTTTCAAACAAGCCTCCGAACCAAACAAATCTAGAAAATTGTCAACCAAACGATTCAAAGTAATCCTTGGGAACTAACCACGAATGAAAAAGGATCAATTTAGGTCACTATTGAAAAAGTCAACAAAAGTCAACTCCCCGACCCGTTGGTCCAGACCCAAAATTCGGACCAAAACGCGATTACCCATTCACCGCCAAGCCCGATTATGTAATTTGTTTCGAAATCCGACCCCAATTCGAGGTCTAAATTCTAATTTTACAAAAATCCTTAATTCTTCCCAAACCCCCAATTTCCACCATGAAAATCCTAGATTTTATATTGAAATCTTATGAAAAGTAATGGAAAAATTGAAAGAAAGTAGGTTAGAATGACTTACCAACAAATTGGGGAAGAAAAGTTCTTTGGCGAATCGCCTCTAAGGTTTTCTAGCTTTGAAAATTTGAAGAATGAACAAAATCCCGTTTTTGGGACTGTATTAATCACTGACGTCAGGTGTGCATCGTGTTCGCGTGAAACTTGACACGTTCGTGAAGAGCAAATCCTCAATGGCTTATGCGATCACGAGTTGATCTACTCGTTTGCGTAGGCTTAGCCCCCTTAGTCTTCACGTCCGCGATCCTTGTATCGCGTTCTCATAGAGCAACAGTCAACTCCCAACCCCCACCTCTGTTTCACCATGCGTTCGCGATTTACTAGCCGCGTTTGTGAAGAGTAGCCCCCCCAATGCTCCGCGTTCACGACCAAGGTTTCACATTTTCATAGAAACAAATCTCCCCCGGCCCATTTTACCCTTCGCGATCGCGGGAGAATATTCGCAACCGCGAAGAAGGAAACACTAGAAACTAACAGAAGTGAAAACCAGCAAACTTTCTAAGTTCAAAAGGTCCGTAGGCTATCCGAAACTCACCCGAGCCCTCGGGGGTCCAAACCAAATATGCACAAAAGTCAAAAAACCTAATACGAACTCGCTCGCATGATCAAAATACCAAAATAACTCCTAGAATTATGAATTGGACACCAAAGCAAATGAAGTTTGCAATAAAATTTTAGAATTTCTATTTTAACAACCGGACGTCCGAAACACGTCAAACCAATTCCGTTTCTCACCAAATTTGGCAGACAAGTCATAAATATAGTAATGGACCTATACCGTATTCCGAAACCAAAATATAGAATCGGTATCAACAAATTCAAATATTGGTCAATTCTGTAAAGTCATTAAGCCTTTAAACTATCAATCTTCGATAAAAAGCGATAACTCGAGCTAGGGACCTCCAAATTTGATTTCGTGCATACGCCCAGGGTCCCAAATCATGATACGGACCCACCGGGATCGTCAAAATATGGATCCAGGTCCGTTTACTAAAAGTGTTGACCGAAGTCAACTCAAATGGATTTTTAAGGCAACATTTCGTATTTTATTATTTTTTAACATAAAACCCTTCCAAAATATACCCGACTGTGCACGCAAATTGAGGAAGGCTTAAGGAAGCTATGGAGGCTTCAAAACACAGAATTAAGGTTTAAAACTCTAGATGACCTATTGGCTTATCACATTGCTACACCCTTATCTATTACTACTTCACATATATTGTCATCACATTTCTTCCTATAGAGTTTTGGGCGTACACTATCACACACAATGGCAGGCGAGTGTTGTCTCTTGCACCCCTCCGAACCTTCTTTTCAAAACTCTCTAATTTCAGAGAATGGCTTTGTCAGGTCAACTAACATAACTTCTCGCAGCCTTCAGTCCAACTCAAAAGTAGGAAATACTATACTCTAGCAAAATAGGTCATACTGCATAAACCTTAGGTGAGTTGGTCCTTGGCATTGACATACAATTAGGAAAGCCACCCTAATGTCAATGGGTCATGTACCCAATGACATGATGTTTATGGAAAGACAAACAAACCTGACAAGACATTTAAAGATCTGAAGCAACCACTTACCAAAACCTTTCTTTTACCCACTTCAAAAAATGGAAATCAACCAAAACATCCCTGAGATTAACATGGTGATGGGAGCGCCACACAAGTTGAAGCACTAGTTGAAAAACTTTTGCCAAGAATATGGAGATGAGATTCGGACACACCTGGGGGAACTGACCGCTTTGCTAAACATCCGAGTAGATATGGTGCTCACTCGCCTGCTGGTAGAGTTGTGGGATCTGGCTAAGGTGGTGTTAAGGTTTGCCGACTGTGAGTTAGTACCGAATTTAGAAGAAGTTACTAGTTTCATAGAGCTTCCATTCAATGGAAGGAGGCCAATACTACCAGTTACTATGCCAGGTTACAAGTTCATGGATGATTTAGGCCTGGCTAACAGTCGGGGTCTGAGAAATATCGACCGGATGGGTGAGCCTCGACCAGCTATTTGACAAGTTTGGACATCGCAAAAGCTATGAGTGGTATTCAGGAGAGTTTCAGTGTGATAAAGCAACATGGAGAATCTCAGGCCTATCACATTCTCATTGGCACTGTTGGGATTATTGGTCTTCCCGTAGAGAAGGGGTCGGATCAATATCAACTTATTACCCTTGGTCCTGGCGACCTTCCATGGCAACCTTTAAGCTACTTTGGTGCCGATGGTGCTAGCTGAAATACTGAGGGCTTTGTCCGCATGTGCATGAGGGTATGATATTTTAAGGGTTGTAACTTGCTGCTTCGGATCTGGACTACAAAACATTTATTCCAGCGAGAGGCCACCATTGACTACTTTATGGGCATCAATAACATGATCCGCAGCCACAACGAGAGGATGAGATATTGGGTCTCCCCACATGGGCAAGAAGATTAGAGGGAAATGCTGACCAATCTAAGTGGAGAGTGGGTCAACTTGACGCTATCATGGTTAGGTGGAAGAGCAATCTTAAGGACTCCTCAGAAATACTTCATTGAACTGATCAGACTTGAGGGCATCCAACCATACTCACCCTTGCGGGTTCTCAGACAGTTTGGGATAATCAAGGATATGCCTCTATGGACAAGGACAGCAGTATACGAGGATGAGTACAATGGAAAGATTCTGATCCCTAGGATAAGAAGGCTCCAAGAAGATTGGAACGACCTGGTCATAATGTCGATGGGTCAAAGCTCGTGGTGCATCCCTGAGTATTATTCCTGGATCAACGAGGGATATGAGCTGGCCCGACCAAGCAGAGGATATAGCCTGGCTGGAGGATGCAGTGGCTAATTTGCAAATCTACCATGAGATTCTGCCACATTACCTTGTGACTACCTCAATGCATGTTACCACCTACTAAAGACGATGACCGGGTAGTGGAGTGCATCCAAATAGAGTCTAGTATAGAGATAGAAAAAGATCCAAAGGAAGGGTCTGAGTTCAATTATGACGAGGAGGAGTTTGAAGAAGACTCGGAGGAAGTTCCGGAGGAAGAACTAGAAGAAGAAGAGGAGATGGGAAATGATTCCGTGGATGGTTACTAGAAGTTAGTTGATTTCCCGTTCTTTCCCACTTTGTACCCTTATCCCCAGTTTCCTTTTTACATTCTTAAAGGGTAAGTTGTTCAAGCCCATGCAGTTCTATGAATATCTGAAACAGTGATGTAATCTTTAATCCCGCCTATCTCAGTCCAAAATTATCAATGAAAATAAACTTGCTTTGGATCTAAATGTGTCAAGTCTAATTGTTTGTCAAATATCTGTGATTTGGGCCTACCTCAGGCAATGAGAGGTGCCACGAATTTTAGGAAAACACGCTAGCCTTAATGCGTGAATAAATTACTTTATGTGATTTCCTGCTTGTATTAATGAAGAAACTAACTCCTGTTTCTTTTATTTTCTTTCTTCTTATTTTTTTTTTCTTTTACTTTATTATTACACCCAAAAGAAAGTTGGTTTGGGTCGACCCGAAACTGGTGGAAGCACCGTACAATCTAAGACTAAAAGGAACAATTGTCACAATAGGAAATGCAGATGCCGCCAGTATCCCACCTCAAAAGGCTCCAATGATTACAGTATAAGTGAGACCTACAATGACAATTCAGACTTATCGGTGACAACCTACCGTTGCTCCAGGGGACGAGGAGAGTTGAGAATACAAAACTATTTCATAGACATACCAGCAGAAGGGGAAAGCCAAGATGACAGACTCTGCCTCAGCCCATGGTATGACTAGGTCCGGGAGATGCTACACTACTGAATATGCAAATCGAGAGAACTTGGGAAGAAAGCAGATTCAAAGAAGGAACATAACAGACCCAGAAGCCGCCGAATTCTGGAAGAGAATGTCGACCAAAGAGTACTCCGTGGAGGAGAAGCTAAAGAAAACTCCATCACGGATATCAATCATTGACTTGCTGATGAGCTCCGACAGTCATAAGGATGCCCTATTGAAATTATGAAGCGGGGTAAGCGTACCAAGCAATACCACCACTGAGGCGCTGGCCGCAACAATTAGGAAAATGGTTGAAGCAAATATGATCACTTTAAGAAGAGATGAACTTCCTGTAGAAGGCGTAAGTCACAACAAAGCACTTCATATCACTTTCAAATATGGGGACAAAGTGGTGTCCCGAGTGCTGGTTGATGGAGGGTCAGGAGTCAACATGTGTCCTGTAACGCCCCAAAATCGAGAAGCGTGATCGGCGCTCAACCGAGTGAACTCGACTGAGCAAGCCTGTTAGATTTCATTCTACCCAAATTCACACGTGAATAAAGTGGAGATGTACTCCGTTAATCAAATACTGAAGAGATTTTATTAACCACTTCCATTTCATTCCCATTGACAACATCATTCAATATTTCCAAAATAGTACGAGTTTATAGATTTAATGAAAAACATGTTGCCAAATACCAACAGTTCTAATCCAATTCCCAACATCAAATACTACCCACATCCTGTCTACGGAGCCTCTAAGTACAACCGAAGAGTAATATGGAAATGCCGGCAACAAGGCCCCGACTATACCTCAACCACAAAGTACATGAGAAACAATTGATACATGACCCCGAAATGAAGTGGGGCTCACCAAATCGGCTGAAAGGAGTGTATTGCTATCACTGATCAATGCCACCTACTGTAGAACCACCTGCATCCATTAAAGATGCAACGCCCCCGGCAAAAGGGACGTTAGTACTGTCGAATAGCACTAGTATGTATAGCTAGAAATCCTCTTTCAAAATAGAATGCCCATATGATCTATACGTGGAACACATAATATAATGTAATTGAAATAACCTGTATAAACAAGGACAACAAAAGGGGCACCTATTATCTGCATTAATAATGTGTCTCATTAGACCATCCTTAGTGTTCACATATCATATTATACACTTATGCATTTCATAGACCGTCCATAGTGTTTATTCATACCGTACATCTATACCTCTTATACACAATGCACCTATGCGTTTCATAGACCGTCCACAGGATTTCATATCACAATGTACCTATGCGTTTCATAGACCGTCCATAGGATTTCATAACACAATGTACCTATGCGTTCATAGACCGTCCATAGGATTTTATATCACAATGTACCTATGTGTTTCATAGACCGTCCACAGAATTTCATAACACAATATACCTATGCGTTCATGGACCGTTCATAGGATTTCATATCACAATGTACCTATGCGTTTCATAGGCCATCCACCGGATTTCATAACACAATGTACCTATACGTTTCATAGACCGTCCACAGGATTTCATATCACAATGTACCTATGCGTTTCATAGACCGTCCGTAGGATTTCATTACACAATGTACCTATGCGTTTCATAGATCGTCCACAAGATTTCATAACACAATGTACCTATGCATTTCATAGACCGTCCATAGGGTTTCATAACAGAATGGAAACAAAAGTACAAATACGTACATCTCATTACCTTTCACACCACATATCACCTAATCCGTACTTTCAACCACTTACAACATTATTATTTCATTGGCTCTCTTGGCCATATATATAATTCTTTATTCATGGTGCAATGGCCATATTTCATATTCCACACTTTTATTTCTTCCCTTTCATAGTTCATCATCATAATTATCAACAAGTAGAATATTCCGAAAATCACAACTTTAAATTCATTAGTAATGAAGGCTTTTAAACACAATCAATCTCTTTCCAATAAATGGAGTAAAATGATTGGCAATCGAATTAAAAGTTAAAATCATACACAATTTCCACTCACAAATATGTAAGAACGCAAAACACATTAAAAATTTCTTACAAGGCATAACATTAGCTAAAACAGCCACATATGGGCATCACTTGAGTTCATAAACTTTTAGCCGATTATATTGTCGAAGTCAATTTTGGAATAGTTGAGTCAAAGCTCATTTCATAATCTTTCTCACATTATTTCATTTCATTGGCACCATTGGTCACAAATATAACTTTCACTATTGTCACGTTGGCCACACTTTATATTCCCAATTTACTGATTTCACTTTCAACCATCTTTATAGGTTATCAACAATAAGACATTCCCAATCAAGAATTTAGGTACACATATGAGCAATTAAGAGTCTTAAGAATATTGAGATTTTCTCACACAATTTGG
>AWOL01S0055496.1:0-32076 GCA_000715115.1 Nicotiana otophora | reverse complement strand
GGCTAACAACAAAAGAAAAGAAGGAGGTTGACATCAATCCCCACAGAACAATAGGAAGAAGCCGGTCAGAAAACCGCAGCAACAAAGACTTAAGATAAGCAAACTCACCGGTAAGCTTGGGCCCGAACCTCATGCGGAAGGCCAACCATTCACGAATCCCCACTGTACGAGGGAAGACCCGACTAACCCAATCGTGAATGTCCTCGACCAAAGGAGGGGGTTCAACCTCGGCTACATGGAGAGAAGACGATATCAATACAATTGAAATTAACCAACGCGAAATACAAGGAGAGAAAAAGAAAGAGGTGTTTATGGGTGTAGTTCCAAATCTCGGGGAACCCGCTTGCATTAACCACCACGTCCTCAGTTTTGACGTAGAAGTAATTGAGCCAAAACTAGCGGTTTGCCTTGTCATCCATTTTCACCACTAGACATTTGCTGCCTTGGTGGCGAAGATATAACATCGTCCCCCTGTAAAAGTTGGAAGCGAAGAGATGCATCAAGTGACGAAGGGTAACCTCGACCCCGGCTAACTCTGCATACTTCGAGATCATACGGATGAGTTTATAGATGTAGGGGGAAATATGAGCCGGGCAAACTCGGTAATAGCGGCAGAACTCCTCGTCCAAGGGGAGGATAGGGAAAGAATAACCTACATGGAAGGGGTATACATAGAAGGCGTAGTACCCAGGACGGTGTATTTGCACCACATCATGCCCTGCAGGGACTAGGTCTATATGAGTGGGAATTTTGAATTTAGCCCTAAACTCGGCAAAGTCCACCTCTTTCATTAACGACTCTGATATCTCGGGGTCGTCCTCAGGTATCTTCGAGAAGTCAGATCTAGCCTTCTCACTACGGGGAATTATTTCCTCCACCGTAGGGAAGCTGTCATCCTCAGCAACAATGGCTGCCCCATCATCATGGGAAGGCGCGTGTACTGCCAAGGGAACAGGATCAGATACTCCCCCAGAACTAGAAGATGCATTAACCATCTTTATTTGTTTATATGTGAAAAAGATACAAGCACGAAAGAATCGTGAGTAGCAGAGGTCACCAGAATTGGTGAAAAATAGGGATACGAGAGTAAAGGTAACGAGAGCAGAAACTCTGAATGAAGAAGGAAGAAAGAATATTTGAGAATGCAAAGAATAAAGCAAAAGGTCTCCTATCCCTATTTATAACAATTCGGGCATCAGTATCGAGAAAATAAATTGTCAATGCCCAACGCAACTATCGAAACTGCAGAGGAACGGGAAACGACGCAATACATCGGGAAAACGTGTAATAATGACGTATGATGTCGTGACGTCACTCAGAATCGAGGTGGCTATAGGTTACGGCTCACGAACTGCCACGTTGCCATCTCGTCAAGAACGTTACTATTCGACCTGCTCGCCTAAATTTCCCAACCGCGACTAGCAGAGTCCGCTCATTGAGGTCGTCTGAGAGTCGGCCTCAATAAGCGGAGGGACTAACTGTATAAGACAAAACCTGCCTCAAGGAGATTCGCCATGAAGTGGTATTACGAAAAGTAAACTGGCCGAGGTCGATTAGTAAACGACAGGGCTCAAAGCCAAGCAATCAATAACGGCCGAGGTCAAGTATTAGGGGCAGTAGTAACGGCTAGTTTTGCAATAGGATCTTTAGGAGAATATCCCATTGAATATTATCTGTACTTGTACTTTTAGGGTTAACTAGGAGTATGTCCCATATAGATAGAAAAAGAGATAAGGTGAAAGGCAGGCAATATTCTGTGATAAGAATACTCTTTGAAAAAAAGACTTTCTCCCTAGATAAAATATAAACACTACCCTTTTAAACAGATTCGATTGTCTACTATTCCATACTTTTCTATCAGATCTGAGAATAGTTCCAATATTCTAGTATTTATCTATCACGCATCATTGTTAGAAGGAGGAATCATCCACCTCATTCAATATTGGGTGAATCATTCTTCTTATTTACGTTAATGTCATTTATTGTTATTTATTGCTCAACATTCTCCTATCATTACTCCTCTTGAAATATTGAATGTACACCACATTTAATCTCATACCAACACTGTTCTACGTTATTTGTGTTAACCGATTACATATATGAGATTATTATCACTAGCTAAGATTAACCCCTCATTGCAAAAAAATAATTAGTTTAATCAAGGGTTTACACTTTTTGGTCAAACATCTTCCAGCTCTTGGATTTTAGAGTTTGAAAAATAAACAAGCCTCCAAAGTACGCTACTCCATACCCTGCCCAAGGTACTTATATTAATTATATATTTATATGCATGCATATTATTCGATAGTCGTTCTTATTCTATTTGCATACTTCTATGTATTTAATTAAGTAGGTCTATATATTTTATCACAAATGAGTCGTTGGGGTAATAATATTTTGCAAATGCTAGACTTAAAATGATAAATTTGTCCTGCTAGAGGATAAACATTAGTTATTTATCTGGATGTTATAAACATCTTTTGGTTTCAATCTCACACACATATATATACACACGGTGGTATAAAGATGATCCAATAATTTTACTTGAAGTCTTGTATGACTAGAATGGTTGCATAGTGAAAAGACAAAAATGAATGGTGGAGACAAGGGCAAAGCTACAAGATTAGCTATGGATTCGATCGAACTCGATCATAGCTTATATTTATATTAACAAATTCATTAAACGTATACAAAAGTCAAAACCAGAACTCAGAAGTCAGAACTCAATTACTAACATGATAATATCTCTTAGAGCTCCATGTCCAAACGACTAAGAAATATATTAAATATGTAAAAAGGTTAAATATTGTTACTAACATGGTAATATAAATCTCTTAGAATGCATAAAGCTAAGTTCCGATCTTGGCTCGTGTCTAGGTGGAGATAATGATTTTGGAAATAGAAACCTGTGTGAATGTCACTTGTGTGGTGTTTACTTTTATTTATTGGTCCTGTAATTTAATGTTGTTTTGGTCGCAGGTTATTATCAGGGTCCTCCTCCTCCAGTGATGTCACCGCCAACATATATATGCTGCTCCTCCACCTCGTAAAAACAGAGGTTTTCTTAAGGGATGGTAAATATTTTTTACATATTTAATAAACGAGCAATATAATGTTTGTTTGTTTTAGCTACTTCTACATATTTATTTAATTCTCTTGCAGCTTGGCAGCGTTGTGTTGTTGTTGCCTCCTCGACGAGTGTTGCTGTGATCCCTCTGACCTCTTCCTGTTCTAAGATGCAGTCATGGGAATTAGTCCTTTTTTGGGATTTTATGCAAATAAAGTATTTAGGATCAGCCAACTTTGTTGTATATTTATCATGATATACATATTACATTTTCTTGATCATTTTGTAACTTTTTGGGATTTCTACTATCATCTTCTTACATCATTGAAACCATATTGTGGAAGAGGTACAATTTCATTTTAGGCTTTTGCTTAACTGAAGGTGCCGGACAGCCCTAGCCAAAAAATTATGAGCATCAATTGCAAAATAAAAATGATTAATTAACGGATTTGTCTATATTTTTCAATTAACGTGAGTAAATCACATTTATATAACAAATAGTTAATTAATTATCGTAATAACTGAATAGATCAGTGGCCAATGAGATCTCAGTTATGATGTTCTTCAATCATAATCCTCATATCTTTCCATATATATATATATATATATATATATATACTCTTCACGTGAGATGGCTAACTGTAAATTGGCGAGATCCGCTGCTTCTCCTTTGTCAGCTTCTGCATGAGGTATTGAAAACAAAACTACTAAGCGTGATGACTGAAATATGTTTTTACTATTAATCGCGATGACTTTGAAATATTAATTCATAAAGATTATGAACGATCACGCAAGCTTTTAGTTTTGATCATATGTAAATATCTACGGTAAGTATGACTTAATATTGTAGAATGTTAAGAAATATTGTAGACAAGGTGGGTTGCTCTGATGGTAAGCACCCTCCACTTCCAACCAAGAGGTTGTGAGTTCGAGTCACCCCAAGAGCAAGGTGGGGAGTTCTTGGAGGGAAGGATGCCGAGGGTCTATTGGAAACAGCCTCTCTACCCTAGGGTAGGGGTAAGGTCTGCGTACACACTATCCTCCCCAGACCCCACTAGTGGGATTATACTGGGTTGTTGTTGTTGTTGTTGTTAAGAAATCAAGCTAAAAGGTAACAATATCAAAGATAAAAACAAGAGACACAAAAGAGGATAGCTTTTCTTGTTTCTTACAAGTGTATATATAATGTGATGCCCAAATTCTCTATCTATAGGATTGCATTGAGGTAAATACAGAAGGATATGAATATAATATTAACCATTGAAATCAAGGATAAATAATAGGAGTTACAAACATTAGTAACAGAGTAGCTGAAGTTGTGAACATAAAATAAAATAGTAGTAAAGAGTAATATTTCTAGAGTAGCGGATGCAAATGGGCATTCACTTTGTCTGAATCTATTAAATTACACCGAGTATACAAACAAAAAAACTCTTATCAATAAATAAACTATACAATAAACACTCCATCCATTCCAATTTATATAATCATATTTAACTGGGTACCGGCATATAAGAAAAAAAAGAGCGACTTTTGATGTAAGGCTTACTTTGAATAATGCCTTGTGAAGGCACAAAATAGATACCGTATTAGCTAATATTAGCTTTCAAAAAGAAACCACCATCAAAGTGAAACCTCAGCAAGCAACAAGTCCTTAACTATTGTCACACTATGAGCTCAACACACTGGAGACTGCCCCAGAACATGCCAAAGAACAGAAACTTAGACAGGCAAGGGGAATATAGTCATATACTCTACTCTATATCTTGTGAAGCAATTTATTTTGGCAACAAAACGCAAGGTTCGCCTTCACCTGCGAATGCGATCACAAAACTTCTACTATTGCCTAATCATAATGAGGTTGGCCTCACCCCTATACTTGTGGAGAACAAAAAAATCAGAAGTAAGCAGTTCACATCAACTTTGTAGTTATACAGCATACTAAGGGAGAGTATAGGAGGTTGACAAAGAAATTTTCATTTCGACAACAGAATGAGATCTAAACCAACTCCAACGTGCCATCTTCAACGTTACCTAAGATAATCTACTTCTTTACTTCCTCATACTCGGCCTCGGTGGCTCCCCCTTGAGAACCTCCTTCAGAGCCACCTCCAGAGGCGCCTCCACCAGCACCACCAGCCATATGCTGTCCAATCTTAGAAACAGCCTTGTTTGCTACATCAAGCTTTGATTTGATTTCATCAATGTTGTCGCCTCCCATTGCTGTTCTCAAGTCAGAAACAGCTGTTTCAATTTCTGTGGCAACCTCCTTGGGGACCTTGTCCCTGTATTCATTCAAGCTCTTTTCAATACTGTATATGGTAGTGTCTGCACTATTCCTGATATCAATCAGTGCCTTCCGCTCCTGATCCCTCTGGGCATGCATCTCAGCTTCCTTGACCATCTTGTCTATCTCATCTTCTGAGAGTCCACCAGACGACCGAATAGTAATCTGCTGTTCTTTGCCAGTGGCCTTGTCCTTTGCAGAGACCGTGACAAGTCCATTTGCATCTATGTCAAATGTGACTTCTATCTGAGGCATACCCCTTGGTGCAGGAGGAATACCAACAAGTTCAAATTCTCCCAGCATCTTATTATCAGATGCCATCTCTCGCTCACCTTGCAAGACCTTAATGCCAACCTGGGTTTGGTTATCAGCAGCAGTAGAAAACACCTGGAATAACAAGAGGAGAGGCAGCAAAACTTAGAAGCCATGACAAAAGAGAGACAAATCCTGCCCATATAACTGAGAATATAAGCAATTGCAAAGATTAATATGACATTGTCAGAACCTAACAACTTACCTGGCTTTTCTTTGTAGGTATGGTGGTATTCCTGTTGATCAGCCTGGTAAAGATACCTCCCAAAGTCTCAATACCTAGAGACAATGGAGTGACATCCAGAAGCAGCAACTCTTTCACATCGCCACGGAGAATACCACCTTGAATTGCAGCTCCCATGGCAACTGCTTCGTCTGGATTTACACCTTTGCACGGGCTCTTGCCAAAAATCTCAGAAACAATGTCCTGCACTTTAGGGACACGAGTCATACCACCAACAAGGAGGACCTCATCCACCTCTTTTGTCGATATTCCAGCATCCTTCAAACAGTTCTTGCAAGGATCCCTTGTCCTCTCAATTAAGTTGGACACCAACGACTCAAATTTGGATCTTGTTAAAGTTATATTAAGATGTTTAGCCCCTGATGCATCTGCTGTGATGAAAGGTAAATTAATTTCGGTCTGTGTGGTTGATGATAGCTCTATCTTAGCTTTCTCAGCTGCCTCTCGGAGTCTTTGCAGGGCAAGCCTGTCTTTTGACAGGTCAATTCCATCTGTCCTTCTATACTCATTCACCAAAAATTCCAACAACGCGTTGTCAAAATCCTCTCCTCCCAAAAAGGTGTCCCCATTCGTTGCTTTGACCTGAGTAGTAGTTAAGAGGAGTCTGATAGTCAGAAGAAAAAACAACAAGATGAAAAACATAAGAGATCACAAAAAATTTCAATTACCTCAAAAACACCATTTGATATTTCCAAAATAGAAACATCGAAGGTACCACCACCAAGATCAAAGACTGCAACAAGACCTTCCTTGTTGTTCATACCGTAAGAAAGTGCTGCTGCAGTAGGCTCATTAATAATCCTTTGCACATCAAGGCCTGCAATTCGCCCCGCATCCTTGGTTGCCTGCCTCTGAGCATCATTGAAATAAGCTGGAACAGTTATCACAGCTTTATTTATAGACTTCCCTAGATAGGCCTCTGCAGTTTCCTTCATCTTTGTTAAAATAAATGCTCCAATCTGACTTGCGGAATACTGCTGTCCATTGGCTTCAACCCAAGCATCTCCATTGGGAGCTCTCACTATTTTGTAAGGAACCATCTTCATTTCCTTCTGTGTCTGGGGATCATCAAACCGCCTACCGATTAGACGCTTGGTGCCAAATACGGTATTTGTAGGATTGGTGACTGCCTGGCGTTTGGCCGGAGTACCAACAAGCAATTCCCCCTTTTGGTTAAACGCAACTACTGACGGAGTGGTCCTAGATCCTTCAGCATTCTCAATTACTTTAGGATTCTGCATGAATAAAAGCATCAAACCATGTCTAAAATTCACCAAAACCAACTCAGTCTGCACTTAAACAGTGATCCCACAAAAGAACAAGTTTAACTCATTCCTAATGAACTCTCTTACCTTGCCCTCCATTACTGCAACGCATGAGTTTGTTGTACCCAAGTCAATCCCAATAATCTCATTTCCAGCAGGTCTAGAGCTGCACCATATGAAAGATGAGTTCCAGTAGAAAAGTAAATATCATCATCTTACAGAAAGGTGAAAGAGATGAGACATAAGGCAGTTACCAAAACGGTCTGGCTAGACCAGCACATTTGGCACCACCAAGTGTTGGACACCATGACGGCTTAGTGTTCGAAGCAAACTGCAGAAGCCATACATAGTACCCACATAAGCAAAAGTTTATTTTTCAACAAAAAAGTTCTCATCTTGATTTAATTTTAATTTTAAAAAAACACAGCAAAGTTCGCATACGAGAATCCACTAACTGCGAACAAAGAATACGTATAAATGTTAACCAGTCAACGAACCGGGCATAGACAGCATCAACCAAGTCATTCTTACAACAGATAGATGCATTTCACCAGATGAACTAAAGAGGATATCACTCCACATTTGTCTTAACAAACAAAATGATAGACTTCTCCCCACTTAAAAGAAAACGCATTAGGAGTTACAAATACATTTTCCTCCCTTGATAGAAATCTGCCTAGCAAGCATGCAAATTTCACCATGCTATACTCAGAGTGGGTAATCTCCCAACATGACACACGATACCCATCACAAAGGCAGGCTCCCTTTCCATCTCCCTCAGGAATATATTCCACTACCTATCCCTCAATCCCAAACTAGTTGATATCAACTATATGAATAAAGCAATAAGGACATTTCATCCCAATGATATATCATTTTTCTTCTAAGGTGAATTATGAGTTCCCTAAAAACTATATGAATCCAGCAACCAGGGCCATTTCATCCCAATGATAAATCATTTTTCTTCTACAGTAAATATGAGTTCTCTAAGAGTGTGTTTGCTACTAGGGAAAACGACTTCCCGGAAAATATTTTCCATGAGAAGGTCATTTTCTGGTGTCTGTATGACACACATCATTTTTCCATGGAAAACATTATCCATCAAAGGGAGGAAAATGAGTTCCATCACTTACAGTCAGAAGTCATTTTACTTACAACTATCTTAACTTTTAGCTTCATATTATTTATTTCAACTAACACTTGCACATTACTATCAATCTCTAGTACTCAAAAGTTTCATCAAACACTCTCCAATTTGTTTTTTCTGTTAAAATATATTTTCCACTGACCAACCAAAGACCAAAAAATATTTTCTAGGAAAATGACTTCTTTCATACCAAACACACCCTAAAACTAGATGTTTTCTAGACCTAACACTTATCCTAATAAAAACTTACAATCACTGTCCAAAAAAGCAATGACCAAAAACAAATAGTACTACAAACAACAAACACTTCTGGTTGATCAGCACATGTTTGGTGAGAATTCCTTTTAAATATAAAAGTCAAAAGACGACAGCACCTTAGTGATAACTTCAGAATATAAGATTAGAATTCGACACCCCAATTTTTTGGGCAAAATACAAAATTGGTGAATCGGCCAAAACTATTTGCATTTGCTATCAAATATGCATATTATATGTATATGATATACATATATAAAAAATATTATACATTTTATTGGATATTATTTTTGGGAGGACTACAAATATACATTTCTCTATTTTTTTTAACTACAAGGGGAAAGTAAATGACAGAATATTTTCACTAACAACGCAATCTGATCTAACATCCAAAAATACTGAAATGATTAAAGATTAAACAGATAACAATTGTGAAAATAATTGAAGGATAAGAAAGAGGGAGACTTCACATACAGCTTTATAAGCAGAAAGAGAAGAAGTAGCAATGTAACGGCGACGAAGAGATCTGAGCAATACGGCGGCCGCCATCGGAGGAAACAGTAAGGAACGACGAGCTTGCAGCTTCTGTTAATGGAGGCTAGGGTTTAGGGTTTTAGAAATTATTCCAGTAGTCGCTTCGGGAAAGGGAAAATATAGGTGGCGTGGCGGTGTACAATTAAACTACGACTGTGTGAGAAAGTTCTAGAGGTATGTGATGTCGCCTTCTATACTCTTCTTTTTCCTTTGTTTTTCTATTTTTTTCGTCCATAATTTTGTTTTTTGAATAATTTCCTTCTCTAATAATTGTCTAGTCAATTAGTTTTGTGACTCATTACTATATTTTTATTTTTGTGATAAAATTTTCAAGAGACCTTTATTTTCACATGCCAAAATTTAGAAAATAAAACACAACTGTATCACTTTCTTAATTTCTTCTATTCAATATAAAAGATAAAATATATGTGTACAAAGAAAACCGATAAACCGCACCAAACCGATAATCCGAGTCAAACCGGAAAAAAAAACCGATTTGATTTGGTTTAATTTGGTTTGGTATTGGAAAATAAAATCCGACCATAATTGGTTTGGTTTGGTTTTAACTAAAAAATATCAAATCGAAACCAAATCAACCCGATAGTACATTTATATAATTTTAAAAAATATTTTATACATATAAATATTTATTGTAATGTAATTTATAAATATTTCTTAAACTTTTTCATAGTTTTATCTTTTAACATATTATTTCAAGTTTAGACTTAACATTTTTGAATGGTAAATAAATTTTATAGCCCATAAATATAGTAACTCAAACAAAGTTCAAATCAATATTAATGCTAACAAAAGAAATTCAATTCAATACTAGGAATGACGATAGTGTTGGATAATTATTTTAGTTTTACATTGATTTATAATGAAAATGTATAACTTAGTTTATCTTTTTCTTTAGTGCTTAGTTATATAATTAATATTAGTACTTATTAGCTATACTTATTTTAACATGACTATATAGTATATTTTAGATTATGTTAATTTTTATTATGGCTTATTAATTAGCATTATTTATTTTATGTAATTTTATTATTTTATCTTTGTTATTGAATATTTTAGTATAATGCTATGACTTATTTCATATTATTGTGTTAGTTTCTTGAAAAACACATTATATAGTTGTATTTTATTAGGACTTAAGAAATATTTGGAGCACAAGTTACATATTTTATGCTACGAAGACTTTATCGGGAAAAAACCCGAAAACCAGAAAAAAAAACTGAAAAACCCGAGAAAAATCGAGATTGAAAAACCCGATTTTGTTGGTCTGGTTTGGTTTATAAATTTAAAAATGTGACAACATTGGTTTGGTTTGATAATTGAAAAATTCGAACCAACCCGACCTATGTACACCCCTACTTGGCGCCAATTGCTTTGCAAAAGGGCGGCTCAACTCAAACCTGGATCAGAACCTTAATTTTTATAAAACAAAACTTTATATTTTTTTTTTGAAGCCTATTTTCTAACTTTTTTAAAATACAAAATTATTAATAATTTTTTATAGTCAATTTCTTCTTGTAATTTTTTAATTGATAAAATATATAGCTAATTCATTTAATTTTCTTTGGTTAATGACCTTAGATTAGATTTTACTACTTTTAAATTTGAAAAATGTCTTTTCACATATACTGTCTTGAAGATGAATGCGTACATGAAAATGGATCTTTAAAAAGTGGAGTGATCTAGTTGGTAACTAGCCCGAAACCGGAGTTCAATTTCTTCCTGTTATTTATAATAGTACGATACTGTCATTTCTTTTAGAAGTATTAGATCGTTTTATTTGAGATTTGTTTCAAATTGAGCTTAACAATTTTTGTCGGTTCAACATATATTCCCAATTTTAGCTTGCCTTAGAATGCAAAGTTAGTATAGAAAATAGTTTTTAAACAGAAACTAATTGAGTTCGAAATGGATTGAACTGTTTTCGAATTTAAAGGGGAAAAAACGGCCAATTCGAATTGTCTTCAGAAATCAAAATAGCATACTTCTAAAGAGCTGAGTACAAAAGTGATTTTCTCTTTTAGGTATTTGAGTAGTTTTCTAAATAAAACACCACTGAAGTGATAATTCAGCAGGCGACAAGGGTCTGGTCTTAATTGCTGTGGCACTAGCAGCTCGGCCACACTGAAGATCAGCCCAGAAACACAACCAAAGAAAAGAAACTTAAAAGACAAGGGAAGCAGCATATTTCCAATTAAGTGATTTATTTGGCAACAAACAGCATGGTTCCTTTTCACTAGTGAATGCGTTCACAAAAATTCTACTATTGGCTAATCATGGTAAAGGTTGGTCTCGTCTCTCGACTTGGAGAACAAAAAAATCAGAGGCATAACAGTTCAAATCAACTTTCTAGTTACAGAATGCTAGGGGAGAAAATTTCATTTCAAAAAAAAGAATGAGTCTCAAAGACAACTCCAATATGCCATCCTCGGTGTTCCCCAAGAAATTCTACTTCTTCACTTCCTCATACTCGGCCTCAGGGGCTCCCCCTTGAGAACCTCCTTCAGAGCCACCTTCAGACGCACCTCCGGCACCACCAGCCATATGCTGTCCAATCTTAGAAACAGCCTTGTTTGCTACATCAAGCTTCGATTTGATTTCATCAACGTTATCGCCTCCCATTGCCGTTCTCAAGTCAGAAACAGCTGTTTCAATTTCTGTAGCCACCTCCTTGGGGACCTTGTCCCTGTACTCATTCAAGCTCTTTTCAATACTGTATATGGTAGTGTCTGCACTGTTCCTGATATCAATCAGTGCCTTCCGCTCCTGATCCCTCTGGGCATGCAACTCAGCTTCCTTAACCATCTTGTCTATCTCATCTTCTGAGAGTCCACCAGATGATCGAATAGTGATCTGCTGTTCTTTGCCAGTGGCCTTGTCCTTGGCAGAGACCGTGACAAGTCCATTTGCATCTATGTCAAATGTGACTTCTATCTGAGGCAGACCCCTTGGTGCAGGAGGAACACCAACAAGTTCAAATTCCCCCAGCATCTTATTATCAGATGCCATCTCTCGCTCACCTTGCAAGACCTTAATGCCAACCTGGGTTTGGTTATCAGCAGCAGTAGAGAACACCTGGAATAACAAGAGAGGCAGCAAAACTTAGAAAATATGACAAAAGAGAGACAAATCCTGCCCATATAACTGAGAATATAAGCAATTGCAAAGATTAATATAACATTGTCAGAACCTAACAACTTACCTGGCTTTTCTTTGTAGGTATGGTGGTATTCCTGTTGATCAGCCTGGTAAAGATACCTCCCAAAGTCTCAATACCTAGAGACAATGGAGTGACATCCAGAAGCAGCAACTCTTTCACATCGCCACGGAGAATACCACCTTGAATTGCAGCTCCCATGGCAACTGCTTCGTCTGGATTTACACCTTTGCACGGGCTCTTGCCAAAAATCTCAGAAACAATGTCCTGCACTTTAGGGACACGAGTCATACCACCAACAAGGAGGACCTCATCCACATCTTTTGTCGATATTCCAGCATCCTTCAAACAATTCTTGCAAGGATCCCTTGTCCTCTCAATTAAACTGTTCACCAAATTCTCAAATTTGGATCTAGTTAGAGTTATATTAAGATGTTTAGCTCCTGATGCATCAGCTGTGATGAAAGGTAAATTAATTTCAGTTTGAGAGGTTGATGATAGCTCTATCTTAGCTTTCTCAGCTGCCTCTCGAAGTCTTTGCAGGGCAAGCCTGTCCTTTGACAGGTCAATTCCGTCTGTCCTTTTATACTCGTTCACCAAAAATTCCAACAATGTATTGTCAAAGTCCTCTCCTCCCAAAAAGGTGTCCCCATTTGTTGCTTTGACCTGAGTGGTATATAGTTAGAGGAGTCCTAAAAAACAAGAAGATGAACATGAGAGAACACAAAACTGCTTCATTTACCTCGAAAACGCCATTTGATATTTCCAAAATAGAAACATCAAAGGTGCCACCACCAAGATCAAAGACTGCAACAAGACCTTCTTTGTTATTCATACCATAAGAAAGTGCCGCTGCAGTAGGCTCATTAATAATCCTTTGCACATCAAGGCCTGCAATTCGCCCCGCATCCTTGGTTGCCTGCCTTTGAGCATCATTGAAATAAGCTGGGACAGTGATCACGGCTTTATTTATAGACTTCCCTAGATAGGCTTCTGCAGTTTCCTTCATCTTTGTTAAAACAAATGCTCCAACCTGACTTGGGGAATACTGCTGTCCATTGGATTCAACCCAAGCATCTCCATTGGAAGCCCTCACAATTTTGTAAGGAACCATCTTCATTTCCTTCTGTGTCTGGGAATCATCAAACCGCCTACCAATTAGACGCTTGGTCCCAAATACGGTATTTGTAGGATTTGTGACTGCCTGACGTTTGGCCGGAGTACCAACAAGCAATTCCGCCTTTTGGTTAAATGCAACCACTGACGGAGTGGTCCTAGACCCTTCGGCATTTTCAATCACTTTTGGGTTCTGCATGAATAAAAGCATCAAAAGATGTTCCCAATCCACCATATACTAGCTCAGTCTCAGGAGGAGTTAAAAGAACAATTTTACCCTAGGCCAACGAACAAAACTCTTACCTTGCCCTCCATCACTGCAACACAGGAGTTTGTGGTACCCAAGTCAATCCCAATAATCTCATTTCCAGCAGGTCTAGAGCTGCACCATATGAAAGATGAGTTCCAGTAGAAAAGTAAATATCATTCATTTTTAAAATAAAGTTGAAAGATATGAGACTTAAGGCATTTACCAAAACGGTCTGGCTAGACCAGCCAATTTAGCACCACCAAGTGTTGGACACCATGACGGCTTAATGTTTGAAGCAAGCTGCACAAGCCATACATAGCACCGACATAAGCAAAAGTTATTTTTTCAACAAAAATGTTCTCATCTTGATTTTAGGACAAGGACCAAAAAACAGCAAAGTTCTCACACGAGAAAACCACTAACTGCCAAAAATATATATTTCTGAATGTCACCAGTCACCGAAGCCGGCATAGCAGAACTCCACGTAAGCACATACCAGATGAACTAAAAAGAACTTCACTCCATGTCTATCTTAACAAATAAAATGATAGACTTCCACCCACTAAAGGAAAATGCATTAGGAGTTACAAACACAGCTTCCTCTCCTGATAGCAACCTGTCCTAAATTTCACCATCCCACTCAGAGTGGGCAATGTCCTAACACAACACACAATACCCATCACAAAAGTAAAGGCTCTGTCTCCCTCTCAGAAGTATCTTCAATTAACTATCCCTCAATTCTAAACTAGTTGATATCAATTATATAAATCCAGCAATCAGTGGCCATTTCATTTCATAAGTTATATCATTTTTCTTTTACAGTAGATTATGACTTCTTTAAAACTAGATTTTTTCCAAGCCCAACGCTTATCCTTATACAAACATACAATCACTGTCAAACAACAAAAGTAATGACCAAAAACAAATATAAACAACAAACACTTAAGGCCCATCTGCGCACACTATTTCAGTATTTGCAAATATTGAACTCCTGAGTTGGTCAGCATTTCAAATGTAATATTAAACTAGGTTTCCACTAACAAATTAGCACCTTAGTGAAGTTCAATTTCAGAATTTAACATCATAATCCAGTTTTCTTTTTTTTACTATCAACACAATCTGACCTCAAATCACAAAATATTGAGAAGAGTAAAGATGAAACAGATAACAGTTGTGAAAATAATTGAAGGATAAGAAAGAGGGAGACTTTACATACAGTTTTATAAGCAGAACGAGAAGATGTAGCAATTTCACGGCGACGAAGAGATCTGAGCAATACGGTGGTTGCCATAGGAGAATACAGTAAGGAGACGAATTGAGCTTGCTTGATTGCAGCTTCTGTAAATGGAGGCTGTTTGTTGCTAGGGTTTAGGGTTTTAGAGAAAGAAAAAGGGATTATTCTATTTTTCTAGTAGTGGCTTGGAGAAGGGGAAAGTAAAGTAACGTGGCGGTGTACCATTAAATTAAACTACCGGGTCAGAAAGTTCTAGACGTATGTGATCTCGCCTCCTTTCCTTTTCTTTTTCCTTTTTTTAATGCATTGTTCTGTCACTTAAATATGATCAACTAATGTATCGTTTTATTTTCAATTTAAATTACACGCTTTTCTTATTAGTGCATTCCAAAAATAATAATATATTTTTATATTTAAAAATAATTTAACTTTAAATTTTTCATTTTACCTATTTTATCCTTAGTGATAAGCTTTTATAATCACACAAATATTATGACCCACAAAGTTTTTGTCTCTTAAGTTTTTAGGATCACATGTTTCAAAAATCTTTTTTTTTTAATTTTGTGCCAAGTCAAACTAAATAATCTGAGTTGAAACGGAGAGAGTAATTAGTTATAATATATTAATGTGATTTAATGTAAATATTGGGCGCTTATTAAAAAACAAATAGTAGTGATAGTTGTACTCCAATGTTAATTTATTCTCTCGGTTAAGGAGTAGATAAATCTCTAGAGCATATTTTATTCAATTATATTTGAACTTGTCTTATTCTAATAAGGCTTTAAAAAGTTAACAAGAAAAAGGATAAAGAAAGATCAATTAAGTGTAATGAAATGAACGAGTTATTATAATCCACTAATAATAATGGTCTAGCATCAATCTCTAACTAATTAACTAACTTGATAGGCAGAAACTTTGCTAATAAAAGTTTTACAATTTCGAAATATACTGAAACAAGCATACTTTTAAGTGTTTTATTGGACCTATTCATCAATCTAATATCTAAAACTAAATGAAAGGAAAGAAATTAATAGAACATTGATTTACATTCAACTCACTAATACATTGATCACTATTCTAAGTAAACTTTTATCCGTTGAGAGACGGCCCTTTCACTCGTGGGAGTACTAAAGCCGACTCTCGCCCTTGCTCGATTGATGGGTTTTGCGGTCAAACTCCCGCTTTTGCACTTGAAGGCCAACTTCCGTCCCGCTTAAGAAACCTTTGCATGTTTCCGTTACCTTTTGTAGAGAGTAACTGCAATTTGTTTCCTACCCCTTCTCAATACAACTGCTGGTAACCTCCCTTATCATTTCTTTCCCTACTACTACTTGTAGTTCTTCTAGGGAAGGATTTTTGGTTGAGAGACCAACTTCTTTTCATGTCTCTTCTTCTCTTCCAAGTCACAAAAGAAGCATAAAAAACTGGGAAAAGGAAGCACAAGAGGACCAACAATATTAGAGCCACACATAGCAACATTACATTGTGGAACCCCTCCTTCAGCTCACGTTCATTTTGGTTTGTCCAAGGAACTCCTCCCACATTCATCCCAAACACTGTCATAAACCAGATACTGCTAGTGAGTAGTGACATCAGATGCATGCACATATAATGCTTCAAATGGAAAAGGGACACCACTGTCCACTAAGTTCCCGCTACGTGTGTGATGGAACCAGAAATTTATACAAGGGATTCAAGAAAATTCTAGGATGTCACACTTGGAATTTGAACTATGACCTAAAAGCAATTTTGAACCTCCTTTACTAGTACTATATTTAAATTTTTTTTTATGTCAAAAGGGATTCAACATCTTACATATAACAAAGAAAGATCATTTTTACTCTATTTGCACAATGTAGTTTTCCGACGAAAGGGGTTGAACCCCCTTGACACTACCTACTTCCGCCACTGACCGGAGCGCATTGGGTTGCTACTACAAGCCGTCTGTATCTTGCAATTTCGCAAGAGGCTATTTTCACATGTGAACTCGTGACCTCTTGGTTTTACTGCTACAGCTCTTACCGTTGTGCTAAGGCTCCGTTTAAACTGTAACATGATGTGAAATTAATGACAAAAGTTACTTAAGAATATTACCTCCAGTTACTACTGACAAGGGGAGAAACATGATGGAGAGGAAAGAAAGGTAGTATAGTTTTTTAGTTATTTGGTCAGCTTGCCAACCTTCAAGACCAGTCTGTATTCCTGTAACTCTATTTGCTATAAACCCAACATTCTCTTTTAAACTTCTCAGTTGACCAATTATCTCTTCAAGGATGTTAAGATCATCACTAGCAAACCAATCTTTTGAAGAACACTTCTCCTTCACTCTTGGAATTACTTGCTCCCCATATGCAATCACCTACAATAACATTAACTAATAAAATGAAAACATATGTCTAGAGTCTAGAGTAAATACATCCTCTTGGTTTTTATAAACTAAAGTAGTAGTATTGCTTTCATAGTAACTATGTCCTATGTTGCTCGGACTCTCGGAAAATGTCGTCGGGTGCGTGTTAGATTCTCCAAAGCGGTGTATTTTTGGAGAATCCGACACGGGTGGGGCAGTATTTTGGGGAGTCAGGACTAAAGAAACTACCTGGAGGAGGCGCTGCGAGTCAAGATGCACCTTTGGGAATCGTCTGTCATCCAACATTTGTTGCTTTAAAGCAAAACCACCTGCAACCAAACAAATATTAGGAAGCAAGGCAAAAAATTTCTATCCCCGTGGCATACTGAAATTTAGAAACACTAGTCTGTTTCTGTTACTACAAAATAAGAAAATCAGCAATAGCAATAGGAACTCTAGTCTCTTTTCCTTACTTTAATATCTATATCAAAATGTACCTTTGTCTAATTCCAGTTCAACAGAATCCAACTCAATTTCCAGCTTAGTTACAATATCTTGAAGGTGATCAACATGCGTGTCTATAATATGAACGACAAGATTTGACAAGGATTTAGGCACCGGATTATCAGCCTCCTCAAAATGATTCATCATCAATAGAAAATCAAGAACATGTTCCTTGATAACAATCCCACCCCTTTCCTTTTGTTCAAGAGGATCATAATTTGGACTTTCGACTATAGGAATCTCCGATAAAAGAGACTCATTTCCAGGGGAGAAACACAATCTTGGAATACGGCCTAATGACACAGTGATGACCAAATTCTCAGTAACTCTTGCAGCGATTCGAAATGTAAAGTTGCTAGATGCAGGGCCAGGTGAATTAACTCGAAAAACTAGAGCGCCATTAACATGGGCGCAAAAGGGTCCATTGCTAACTAGTGATAGAATGTCTTGGAGATTCAAAGGTGGGCAAAGTACATCTATAAGATACTGTGCAGATTGTGAGAGTTTTTGGTTCCATTTTGGAAGCTCAACATGATACCAGCAAAATTCTTTGCCTCTTCCTTCTGATAAATCCCATTCCTTGTCAAAATAATTCCCTTCTCCATCAAACATATACGCTTTTTGTCTTACACCACCCGAAAAACTGGAGCAAATGTAGGAATTTTCCTGAATATGATTGTGTTGTGTAAGTTCTCTATCCGTTTCCTCTCCTTCATCCTCTCCTTCCGCGGTCAATTCTTTGCTAGTAAGCTCCATGCATTAGCGTAGCCAGAAATTCTGATGAGAGGATGCAAATAGAACAACAACAACAACAGACTTAGTATATTTCCAACGGGCGGGGTCTAGGGAGGGTAATCTGTAAGTAACCTTACACCTACTTCATGAAGGTAAAGAAGTTGTTTCCAATAGAACCTCGGCAGGGATGCAAATAGAACGCCACGCCTAAAATTCAAACATTTGAACCTGAAAGAATTTTTGAGTCACCTTCATATTCAATTCTTGGTGAGTCAGCACCATCGCTCCTTAGCTAACTCTTATATATACGCCGAAAACAGCAAATCATAAAACAAAGTCCAATAATTTACATAGATGAACAATCTTGATATTCCTTTAAAACAAAACCAGAAAATATTTCAGGTTCAATACCAGAAAAGGTAGCAATACTTTTCCCCAAAAACAAATCATACCAATTATCACATATTATCCACATAAAGATAAATAATAAGAAATGAACAGGATTATAGAAACTGCTATATCAATATGACAATATGCATCATCTTCTTCTTGTTAAACTGCTTGTTAAAGCTGGAAAAGTTATTGGCCTCTAATGAAGTGGCCTCACTTCCATTGATATTTCTGTTTGACAATGTTACAAAAATATCGGATGAAGATGGGGCATTTGCTTAATGAAAGGGTCAAATTTATTTGTAAAACAATAAATAATGAGTTAAAGTTTTATACACCACCTAGAATATTGAACAAACAATTGAGTCTTGAGAAAAGCTTTAATCCTACAACCATTGATATTACAATGGTGCAGATGGCATCAAGACAGGTTGATGTTCTAAATGTTGATTCAAAACTAAGAAATCACAACATGAAATAAGGTTTTCAATATACGATATTCTGTGACTACTTCTTCAACCGCCAGAAAAAATAGTTCTATATAGTCGCTACAAAAGCTAATAATAAAATAATATTATTATTATTTTACTATTATCATTTTGTGACGACTAAACTTTCAAACAACGACATATAGCACTACTTTTATTGGCAACTGAAGAGGTCGCCACAGATTGTCGTCACATTTTTTTTTTCTACAGTAACAAAGATTTTAGGTAGGTCGCCATTACAAATAAATAGCACTATCTTTGGTGGTGACTAAAAATATCAACCATAAAAAATTATTTCCTGTAGTGCTCTAATAGTAACAAACATGAAAGTGAGTTGTTGAAGCCAAGTAAATTATTCTTTAAAGTATTACTTTTCTCATAGAAAATACTGGCTAATCCGAATCATTTTTATTTTACATATAATTTTTTGTAAAAATAAATCGCCAAGGCGTGGACCACAAATGTCGCCAGTGAAAATCTATTTCTTTTAGTGCCTTAACAGTACCAAATATGTAGGTGAATTGTTGAATTCAAGGAGATTATTATTTGAAGTAATACTTTATTATTAAAAATAGTTGGCTAATTCGAATTTTTAATTTTATTTATATTTGTATAATTTTTGTAAAAAAATATTCGCCAAGGCCTAGAAAAATATGAATGTGAACATCCATGTTTCATTGTTATTCTTATTTTACTTTAAGTTTTTGTGACAATTTGCTGTGGTTCGCGGACTTTGCAAATTTTCTTGTGTGTGGTATCATCCCGGATGAGTTCTCTTCAAGCCAAAGGAAGAAGATCAAAAGGAATTGTCAAGATTATTATTGGGATGAACCATACCTTTCCCGAATTTGTACGGATGGGGTGATTAGGAGGTGTGTACCGGAAGAAGAGCAAGGTGATATTCTTAGGGCTTGTCATTCTTTGCCATATGGTTGTCATCATGGTGGAGCAAGAACGTCGGCCAAAGTGCTTAATTGCGATTTCTATTGGCCCACTCTTTACAAAGATGCTAGTGAGTTAGTGAAAAAATGGGATGAATGTCAACGGGCCGGTGAAATTTCAAAGAAAAATAAAATGTCTCTCACAACCATTTTGGAGATTGATGTTTTCAATGTGTGGGGCATTGACTTCATGGGCTCTTTTGTGAGTTCTTGTGAAAACACATACATCTTGATCGCGGTGGATTATATGTCCAAATAGGTTGAGGTCGTCGCTTTACCCAACAATGAGGCGAGAAGTGTAGTGGCTTTCTTGAAGAAGACTATTTTCACAAGGTTTGGTACTCCACGTGCAGTTATAAGCGATGAGGGATCACACTTTTGCAACAAGGTTTTGATACTTTACTTAGCAAGTATAGTATTACTCACAAAGTCACGACTCCCTATCATCTACAAGCTAGCGGGCAAGTGGAAATCACCAACCGGAAGATAAAAAGTATCTTGTCTAAAACGGTGAATGCTAATCAGACGGATTGGTCCAAGAAGCTGGATGATGCATTATGGGCTTATCGGACGGCTTACAAAATACCTATCGGAATGTCGCCATACCGGTTGGTGTTCGGAAAAGCTTGTCATCTTCCGGTGGAACTAGAGCACAAGGCAATGTGAGCTCTAAAGAAGTTGAATCTTGATTGGGATGTAACCGCTAACTTGAGGGTTGCACATTTGAATGAATTGGACGAGTTCTTGTACCATGCTTATGTGAGTTCGTCCTTGTACAAAAAAAAGATGAAATATCTTCATGACAAATACATTTGGAACAAAGAGTTCAAAGTGGGCGATCTTGTATTGTTGTTTAACTCAAGGTTGAGGATGTTTCCCGGGAAGCTAAAATCCAAGTGGAGTGGTCCTTTTGAAATTATTGGTATGACACCTTTTGGTGCATTAGACTTGAAGAACAAAAATAATAAAGTATTTTGAGTCAATAGTCACCGGGTGAAGCACTACTTGGGCAAGGTTGGAGATAGCCACGTGGTGGCGGTCATTTACTTCACTTGAGGCTATTTTGCGTCGTGTCGCGATGTTAAATCAGGCGCTTCTTGGGAGGCAACCCATGTTTTTTTCCTTTTTTTTGTAGTTAGGTGTTATTTGTGTTCTAACTTAATTTGAAGTGTGCTACATGGATGAGTGTGACTTACAAGAAAGGTGGATAAAAATATGGTCAAGTGTTCAAGATTGTGCGGACCGCACTTTATTTGTGTGGATCGCACATTTCTATGCGCCATGGCAGAAGAGCATTGCGACCGCACATTTCTCTTGCGGACCACATATTTGAAATGTTAAAAAAGTGTCAAAATACCAACTCTATGAAGTTTGAGCTTGTCAGTGCGGAGGTCGATCTGCGACCGTACGTGATATCTGCGGCCGCACCTGAAAATATGCGGACCGCACATTGGGTTCTAAGATGAGTCCACCAGGTGACAGAGTGCGGACTGCACATGAAAATGTGTGGTCGCACTCGCTTCTTTCCCCTTCTCAAATAGTTGGTATAAATAGAGCAATATGGATCATTTTACACTTTTCCCTCTATGAACAAAACATTGTTGCTCTGTTGATTTTTCTTGAGAAATTTTAACTATCCTCACACACAACCACCTTTATTATTCACCATTGTACTCACTCTACCTGGTATGCTTCAATCTCATGTTAAATTTTTGTGTTAGTTGAATTTTTAGATTTTTAGTTCTTTTAAGATCATCTGTTATTAGAGTTCAATTATGTGTCCATGTGGGATAGATCTGAACTGGGTAAACTTAATACATGCTCTAATGGGGCTGGGTTAGTGAAATTTTATGTTTTTACTATGTTTTCATGTCTATTTGTGCGAGAAATTGAAAAAAAAACTAAGTGAGCAAAACATGATTGTTCG
This sequence comes from Nicotiana otophora, assembly GCA_000715115.1. Lineage (NCBI taxonomy): Eukaryota > Viridiplantae > Streptophyta > Magnoliopsida > Solanales > Solanaceae > Nicotiana > Nicotiana otophora. The sequence continues at coordinate 9,858 of AWOL01S0055496.1, read as the reverse complement.
TCACTTTTTGAAATCTGCGGCCGCACTTGAATTTATGCGGTCTGCAGATTGGAAAGTTGGGATATTTAGTGCAGTAGGGATCTGCGGCCGCAAAGTAAAATGTGCGGACCGTAGATTTCATTCTGCGGCCGCAGATCAGCCCATTCTTTATCATCAGAGACTCAATAGTTTTGAGAGTCTAAAGTGCGGCCGCAAGTTAAAATGTGCGGATCGCACTTCCTTTCTGTGGCCGCACAACAAATATCTGCGGACCGCAACTCCCATATGCGGACCGCAGACCCCTTTACCTACAGACATGTATGATATTCATAACCCCACTGTGTCCAATTGTTTCTCCCTTACATACATAAGTCCTGAATGTGTTGAACAATGAATTACAACTAATAATCTTCTTTACTTTGATACATACAATGGTACGATCAAGAGGCCGAGGCAACACTTCAAAGGGAAGAGGTGGAATCTTCTCGGGGTCGAGATAGAGGTACCTTGCCCCTTGTCCAGCCTAAGACCATCAGGAAGAAAACCACAACCGCAGAGGGAGAGGTGCATACCTCTCTGAGTCTAGCTCACATGTCCCGTCTAGGAAAGTGTCAGAGGGCAACTTAGCCTCTGTTCAGGAGGAGCAAACAACCATACAGTCGAGGCCGCAGGGGAGATACAGCTCAAGGATGAGCCTTATTCATCTCACAGCACCTCTGAAAGGTCGGAGAGTGCTAGCCAGTCTTCTAAGCCATTACCTACACCAGTCATAGAGGCACATACTATAAAGGAGATCCCCGATGATGGTAGAGGGGGTGGATGGCACAGCCACAAGTGTGGAGAGATCAAAGAAAAATGAGGTCTGGGAAGATAGATTTGTTAGCTTGGCCGCCCTCACTGTGGTGTCCAGTGAGGTTGTTGACTCTTGAAAGGCAGTTTCTATGGAAAGATTTGGAGACATAAAACCCGGCGATCTTGAGGCAATTCAGAGCACGAAAGGGTTAGATGTGGTTCACTTGAGAGAGTGGAGGATGCCAAAGAATACCTCGTCCAAGAGTTCTATGCTAATGTTGCTCATACAAAGAAGGGGACGAAGGTGACCAAAGTGCGCAACCTCAAGGTGAGGTTTGATCAGCATACGCTAAACGCGTACTTGGGCTTCGAGGATGTTGAGGCAAATGAGTATCTGGAGAAATGTGCAATGAAGAAGGAAGTCCGACCTTCGCAGGCTGAGATCTTAGTACCACCATGGGCACCACCACCATGGATTATCGATGGGGTTCCCATTCAGCGGAACACGTTGAGCTTTGAGGCGAAGGGTGGCTGACTTTTGTTTGTAGTAGACTGGATCTATGCCCGAATGAGACTCATCTTCCTATTCCTCGGGTTGTTCTTGTGGCTTACATTATGGCCGAATAACCAATCAATATGGGTATCGTGATATCGGCCAATATTTCCTTGATAGCACGGCAGGATAACTCAGCCTACCCTTATCCCAATACTATTACATAGTACCTCACCGATACAAAGGTAGAGATGAGTTCTTTTGACTCCAAGGTCAAGCCGAAGAAGCCCTTTGAATGGTATTCACTGATGGATCCGACCAACCCAAAGAAGAAAATTCAGCCTTCTACCACCACAGGCCAGTACGATGAGCCAGTGATGGTAGTGTTACACCCCATGTTTTCATACGTAAGAGTACGTCGTAAGTCAATTGATGTAAGCTGATAAATAAAATCCTCTTTGCAAATTCTATAAAGTAAGTTAATAATGTTACCGTTGAGGTTACAAATCTTTAACATCATGGATAACAAGTACCAAGAGGGTTAAAAATCCTAGAAGCTAAACAAAAAATAAGTCGATAAGTTTGGAATGTTATAACATGCACTTTGGGGTGAGACTAGGTTTCTTAATGTGATAAGGAGGTTATGTTATGAGTTATTTTAGGCTTATGATAGTCGTTTGTTACGTTTTGAAGTCAAGCGAGTTGTGGAATAAAAGTTGACAAAGGTCATCACAAGTTACATTCAAAAATGTGTTAAAAATTAGGTCAAATATAGCGGAGCGTTTCTCCCAATATACTTGGAATTACGGGATGATCCACATATTAAATTGAATATATATGAGTCTAGTTTCTAAATCATTAAACCGTTTGTCTATACAACATCTCAGTAGAGAGATATTTATAATTTCGTGAGACTGCACAGACTGCATAGGTGACAAGTAGGTGTGTCACTGAAGCTTTTTGAGCAATACATTTCGTATGTTATATGAGGTCTTTTGGGACATATTATATATAAAATTGAAGGTCTTGAAATGTAGTTTCCAACTCTCTTAACCGTTTGTTTATACAACATCCAGATAAAAATATATAAGCGTGTCGGATGAAGGGCCAGTGATAGGGTGCCAAGCTAGCAGCCCTTTGACTTTTCAAAAGTTGATATATTAAGGTCTTAGATCGTCTTTATCTTTATTTTTCCATAGCACACGACCATAGAACACCATAAACATATCCACAAGCTCTCTTCTAGGGTTTCAAAGAAGATTAACATCCCGAGTACGAAATCAAGAAGCGATAACAATAGAACGATCCCTACGACGTAAGTATCGCTATATCGCCTCTCTTTATCTTTGTAGTTGAGTTTTGGAAGGTACTTCATAGTTAAGAAAATGTCTACTTTCTATATTTAAGCTTTTATATATCAAGGAAGGTAGATAAATTCGTTTCCTAATAGTTTGAACTCACGGAACAGTGATCGGAAGCCGCGAGTTCGATTTATTTCACTTTCAGTAGATTGTTTTGTAGTCCACTCGTGTTTGCCTATCGTGCTGCTGATTTATGGAGTTTGGAAGGATGAAGGGCGTGGATAAATGCCACATATGTTAGGGTAGTAGTCTGGTCGCTCGTCGTTGCAATTTCAGGCTAATTGATAACTTGTTGATTGGGTGTGTTATGGTATATTTGGGGATTTTGTTGTATTGAAGGTCCCGAATTGTAGTTGGGTTGTTTTTGAGTTTCTGATTGTATTGTGTTTGTATCTCACCTATAGTAGGCTTGAGGGAGCAGTATATTAGGGGGAATACTGCATGTTTTATTTTAGAATCGAGTTATCGTTTGAGATACGTGATATACTAGCGCCATCTAAGTTGTACATGTATTTCTTTGTTATAGGGTTGGTGCGCTAGTTATCGTAAGCTTGTTGTTGAGTTGCGTTGATGACTTGAGGTATGTTAAGGCTATCACTTCTTTCCTTTTGGCATGATCCATATGATACAAACGAAACGAGCAAACGCAGAACTTTCACAAATGACTCTATTCTTAGAAGTACTAGGGTTGCCTATGTTCTTCATTCCCTGTATGTCCTACTATTATATCTTCTGTTCATGGGTCTCAAAACAAATACGTAAGTTGATAAAGTTTATTTGAGAGATTTTATTGACTTACTTCATTATTCATTACATCCATTTATACATGTATACTGACCCATGACCAGATGGTGTTATATACACGTATAGTATATGTATATGGGGTATGGGGAAAGGATATGGCGTTATATATGCATCACTACCTGATCAGCTAGTATATGTTGATAATTTCGCCCATAGAGGCCGAGATGATATGATGGGATGCCCTCAGAGGCTTGATGATACCTATGCATGATATGACATTTATACGCACATGCATGATATTATAAATGTTTCATGATTCACAGAGCTATTCAGACTTACAAGTCGTGTCCTTTACTCCATGTTTCTTTCATGTCTTTATATACTACTTTCATGCCTTACATACTCGGTACTTTATTTGTACTGACGTCTCTTTTGCCTAGGGATACTGCGTTTCATGCCCGCAAGTCTCGATAGATAGGTTGACCGTCCTCCTAGTAGGCTATTAGCTCAGCGGAAGGTGTTGGTAAGTATGATTTGAACATGTATTGATTGGTATGGCGGGGCCCTGTCCCGACCTTTATGATATTTATGTACTCTTAGAGGCTTGTAGACAGATGTCATGTATATGGATACTTGTATGGCCTTGTCGGCCTATGTTTTGAGTGTACAAATGATCATGTCGGCCTTGTAGGCCCGTATGTCACATGTATAAGTTTCTATATCATGTTCGGTCGTCCTACGTCTAGTATTCCCTTATGTTTTATTCTGGTTATCTTATGACGGCCCTTCAGGCCCACTTACCCATGATGGTATGATAAGAAATATATGTTACGTTGGTACTCGATTGTGTAAGGCACCGGGTGCCTGTCGCGGCCCTGCGGTTTGGGTCGTGACAAAAGTAGTATCAGAGCAGTTCTATCCTATGAAGTCTACAAGTCGTGTCTAGTAGAGTCTTGTTTATGGGTGTGTTGTGCACCACACTTATAAGCAGGAGGCTATATAACATTTAGGATTGTAACTCTTTCTTCTTACTCTAGATCGTGTGGTAGAGCTGAGTTGTAAGAATTCAAACTCCTAAATTCTATTTTATTCGTTATACAAGGATACCTACATCCAGAAAGACAGTTGGTAAGAGAGTGAATATGGTTGTGGAAGAGTTGAGTAAGAGGAACTCGATTTTGCATCATGCTTATGATGAGTAAATGTAAGGTCTTCAGCAGATCATGTGTGTACTAAGACATGTAAGCTTCTTAATAAGGAGTCCTAAGGCATGAATATCTATCCACCCCGATGGTAAAAATCAACGAGAGAATCAGAAGGTAGATACAAGTTTCAACAAGTAAAATAAGCAAGGTGAAGAAAGGTACGAGGTATCCAGTTAGCGAAGATTATCAGTTTTTACAATTCAGGCAGAGAAATATAAGTATTTTGAGTTACTTTCAACAGTAATGGATATATATACAATTGACCACACCCATCTCAGTTATGCCCTATGGGAGCTAACAAATATAGTTTAATAGAAGGATGGGATATCGGGATCCAGCTGGGGTTAGAGTAACCTAAAATTGTGGATGGATTGTTATAATTAACTCACATTTCTGATGGATATTACAAATATGGTAATAGTTCTCCTTGTGAGACATCCATATAGTGCACTCTAGAATAGTACAGTCAGATATGAATACTAGAATGTTCAGAAATTTTAGAAGATGGGCAGTAGAATCCTAGAAGGGATAAATATTTACCTTCGTATGACTCCCTTCCCTAAAAAAAGGGGAGAGAGAATGTTAGGCGACCCGAAGTGCCAGGGGATAGAGCAAGGGCAGCTAAAAGAGAAAGAATGTTTTGTTGAAGTTTTCAGAATAAAGTGATAGACAGAAATATTAGCAGGAGAATAAGAAGAGAGTAAATAAAGCATTATGAGTGTGATAAATGGGTGATAACGGTAAACTAAACTATGAAAGGATTACAGAGTCTATAGTCAAGTGAAGGAAAATATAAGAGGTTACATGCCTTGAGACAATAAAAGAGTATAAGCCATAAAGTCATATCCTCATTTCGAGAAATGAGTTGGTGACTCGTACGTGATCACCAGAAGGAAAAGTTAGACCCCCAGAGTAATAGAAATTAGTATGGGCCAATGAATAAGATAAACTGAACATAAATTCAGGACTGAAGGATTTGATAATCGTCAACATCGTGAGAATTTTAGAGATCGCGTTCCAGCAATAATAAAATGGACAACATAAAAATAACCTTTAAAGGTCATTCAGGAAGACGCTTCCCTAAAGCAAGCACTGTAAACAGAGTTAAGCTTAAGGGACTAAGTATGCCAGTTACACTAGGTGTCACCCTCATGTATAAAAAAAAATTCAGTTATCCTTGGTACAGAAGGATTACTGCAAGATGAGTAAGATATCAGTGAAGATGTGAAAAGATGCCAAAGATGATGAGGCGAAAGGAATGATATTGCATTTATTCAGATCCCACGGATATGTAATGACTCCAGAACATTATTCAAGAATAACACTGGGGAGAGTAAGTAAGGGTTCCCGTCAGGGATGTTATTGATAAATAAGTGCAAATGAACACTTGATACATAAGGAGCCAATGTGTGAGGTAAGTTCAAACAAAGGACATATCCCAAGGGAGATTACGCGGAATATAGATATGAGAATAGACCAACGAGTTGGTAGTAGTTGATTCACGAAGAGTCTAGTTATGGATAGACAAAATCAGTAGATTGTGCAGGATAAACATAGTGAAACCCAACATAGGGAATTCAGTCTTGCAAATATGATGACATCGTAATCCTTGAGAAACATTCAGATAGGGATTGAGGTAGTTAAAGGTACCGTATAAGTGTTACGAAAATAAAAGATGGCGCCACTGAGAAGACAACTAAAAATTTCTATTCAGAAGCAACCCTACAAGCACAAGGGCGCAGAGGTAAGTAACTAAGGATAATTATAGGTGAGTAAGAACATCAAAAATTCTTTCGGGTATACGATATAATAGGCTCACAGCTTTATAGGAGTCAAAGGGTCTCCCTTAAGTACTACAAAGAAATACTAGCCGAGGAAATAAGTAAGAAGGCTTCAACATAAGCATAGTAACTTGAAGAAGAAATGGTCTTTTAACAACAGTTTCACTACAATATTGTATTCACTCCATAAGAAAGTGGCACCTATCGTGGCTAATGAACGGGAAGAAGAAAAAAAATCAAAAGTTGATATTTGAGATCATATGAGTTATAGGAAATTTCAGTATTTGTAGGCAATGAGATAAGCCATGTATTCATGCAACAAGTGGCAGAACAACCATGAAAAGTAATTGCTTATGTTTAAAGACAATTGAGAAGGCACGAAAGGAAATCTATAGTGCTAGCAATTTAAAGGAAGATTGCGAGTAGTATGAATAGATATGTGTAGGTCGTAAGTTAAAGTATGGTAAAGTGACAAGGGTTTAGGTAGATAGGAGTACAGATAAGAAAGGTGAGTGAGAAGGTGATGAGAATAGGTAAGGCCTCGGGATTAAGCCCAACAAGATATTTGATAGTTTTCGTAAGTTATAGAAAGCTCAGTATATCATGAATGAACCTAGATAAGTCTAAGACTATGAGCATTTAGAAGAGATGAAATGCTGCCATGGTAGTAGAATAAGGGTGTAATTGTGATTGATAAGAAGATGGCGTTTAGGCCTTTGATTGAGTAATGATTTAAAGAAAAGGGTTTTCATGAATTGCATGGGATTAAAATATCCCCATAAGATGAATCACGTTGGGATGCCATGAAATACGGTTATTGAAGTATAGTATTTTCCCTAGGTGGATCAGGCAAATCACTTCAGATGTTCCCCGATGAGACGTGAACCTTAGTAACAATGTATTATGTAAGAGGTTTCAATTTATCAGTGGTAGATTATGGATCAACATTAAAGTGAATCAACAATAGATGGATAAAAGTTACAAAGTATGAGATGAGATTAGGTCGTCATTCTTAAGAAGAACAGTAATGAAGAAGAACTAAAGGACTTAGATTTATACATATAGGATAAGTAGTGAGAGAGTAGCCTGGAGTTGGGTAACAGACCCTGGTAATAATAAACCGAAGTAAGAGTTATGGTATAGTATGACCGACCTAGATGTAGTAAAGCCATAACAATAGATAACCGAGGCTATGAAACAAGATATAGCAATAGTCATAAGTTCGACAAAGTACCGAGCGAAGAACTTTAGTACACCTATAGATGCCTAGAGGGACAGCTTGTCAAGTTCTGTATATGTTCCCAAAGTTCTGTATAGGCACATATACAAGGACAAAGTCGTACAGGCTGCATGACAAGAGGTAGCAACAGTTACGAGATTGGAAGAATTCTGACAACAAGTCGTGGTGTGAGAAAGAGGCCTGAATCTGGATGGATAAAAGTTACAAAGTATGAGATGAGATTAGGTCGTCATTCTTAAGAAGAACAGTAATGAAGAAGAACTAAAGGACTTAGATTTATACATATAGGATAAGTAGTGAGAGAGTAGCCTGGAGTTGGGTAACAGACCCTGGTAATAATAAACCGAAGTAAGAGTTATGGTATAGTATGACCGACCTAGATGTAGTAAAGCCATAACAATAGATAACCGAGGCTATGAAACAAGATATAGCAATAGTCATAAGTTCGACAAAGTACCGAGCGAAGAACTTTAGTACACCTATAGATGCCTAGAGGGACAGCTAGTCAAGTTCTGTATATGTTCCCAAAGTTCTGTATAGGCACATATACAAGGACAAAGTCATACAGGCTGCATGACAGGAGGTAGCAACAGTTACGAAATTGGAAGAATTCTGACAACAAGTCGTGGTGTGAGAAAGAAGCCTGAATGGGGGAATGTCCTGGCCTTTGGAATTATTCATAGAGTAGTTGCCTATATGGCAAGGACAGTATTAAAGTATTTGTAAGAGCTATGAGTTATGAGACTGATAAGCGCATCAGTCAACATTCGAGGACGAATATTCCAAAGGGGGGAATGATGTTATACCCCATGTTTTCGTACGTAAAAGTACGTCGTAAGTCAATTGATGTAAGCTCAGAAATGAAATAATCTTTGAAAAGTCCATAAGGTAAGCTAATAATGTTACCGTGGAGATTACAAATCTTTAAGATCATGGATAACAAGTACCAAGAGGGTTGGAAAGCCTAGAAGCTAAACGAAAAATAAGTTTCATCAAAAGTCGATAAGTTTGGAATGTTATAACATGCACTTTGGGGTGAGACTAGGGTTCTTAACATGATAAAGAGGTTATTTTATGAGTTATTTTAGGCTTATGATAGTCATTTGTTATGGTTTGAAGTCAAACGAGTTGTGGAACAAAAGTTGGAGAAGGTCGTCACAAGTTACATTCATAAATGTGCTGAAAATTAGGTCAAATGTAGTGGAGCTTTTCTCCCAATATACTTGGAATTACGGGATGATCCACATATAAAATTGAATATATATGAGTCTAGTTTCTAATTCAATAAACCGTTCATCTATACGACATCGGAGTAGAGAGATACTTGCAGTTTCGTGAGAATGCGTAGACTGCATAGGTGACAAGTAGGTGTGTCACTGAAGCTTTTTGAGCAATACATTTCGTGTGATATATGAGGTCTTTTTGGGACATTATATACCAAGTTGAAGGTCTTGGAATTTAGTTTCCAACGCTATTAACTGTTTTTTTAATACGAAATCCATATAAAACGATATAAGCATCGGAAGAAGGGCCAGTAATAGGGTGCCAAGCTAGCACCCCTTTGGCTTTTCAAAAGGTGAATTATTAAGGTCTTAGGTCGTCTTCATCTTCATTTTTCCATAGCAAACGACCATATAAGACCCATAAACATATCCTTAAGCTCTCTTCTAGGGTTTCAAAGAAGATTAATATCCCGGGTACGAAATCAAAAGTGATAAAATTAGAACGATCCCTACGACGTAAGTATCGCTATATCTCCTCTCTTTTTCTTTGTAGTTTGAGTTTTGGAAGGTACTTCATAGTTAAAAAAATGTTTACTTTCTGTATTTAAGCTTTTATATATCAAGTAAGGTTGATAAATTCATTTCCTAATAGTTTGAACTCACAAGACGATGATCGGAAGCCGTGAGTTTGATTTATTTCACTTTCAGTGGACTGTTTTGTAGTCCACTCGTATTGGCCTATTGTGCTGCTGATTTATGGAGTTTGGAAGGATGAAGGGCGTGGAGAAATTACACATGTGTTAGGGTAGTAGTCTGGTCACTCGTCGTTGCAATTTCAGGCTAATTGATAACTTGTTGATTAGGCGTGTTATGGTATATTTGAGGTTTTCGTTGTATTAAAGGTCCCAAATTGTAGTTGAGTTGTTTTTGAGTTTCTGATTGTATTGTGTTTGTATCTAGCCTATAGTAGGCTTTATGGAGCAGTAAAATCATGGGAAATGCTGCCCGTTTTATTTTAGAATCGAGTTATCGTTTGAGAT
>AWOL01S0055483.1:4245-16146 GCA_000715115.1 Nicotiana otophora | reverse complement strand
GGGGGGGGGGGGGAATGATATGAGGATACGACAACAATGACTGCCACGTCAACCGAGAACAAAAATTCGAAAACAAAATGCATCATCGGGACCGGGGACTACGCAACCAGCCCTGTAGAAACAAGTTGTACAAGATAACCACAAGTAATGGAAATTTCTTTTCCACATAGCAAAATGCTTATGTAATTTCTGAAAATAGAAGGAATAAAATGAAATCCTTTTGCTTTTATCTTGTTTCTTGTCTGAGCGATGAGCTAATTTTGTCATTTGAAAGATAAACAAATACTTCAAGTGCTAGTGCCGTAATGAACAGGAGACGTCCTCTTCAAGAGCACTGTAAACATAAGAGGGCCTTCTCTTATAAAAACCCTCACGTTAAAGGGTTGGTTCCGGAAGAATTAATGCCCGAAATCCAAAATGCCATCGGGGAAAAATACACCCAAAAGCCGCATATGGAAAGGATGCAAAAAGCAAACTTACGCAAAAATTCATAAAAACCCTCACGTAAAAGGGGTAATACTCGGAACCAAAATGCTTTGAAGAAAAGGCATCCGGGACTACACATAATAAAGTGTGAATTGAACAACATGCGCATAATGCTTGAGCAAATGCAAAAGTTAAAAGCTTACATGGATATTCAAATGAAAGTAAGACTCAAACAATATTTGAACAAAAAATATGTCTTTATTCAGAAGAGCGAGCCAAAACGTTACGAGTACAAAATAAGAAAGGAAAGGAAAAGGTAAACTGCAGCGCCTCCGGGACCAGGAGAAAAAGAAGTATCCGCATTGCCGGGAAGAGTAGGTGGTTCCGGCGATGGCTCAATGCTTTCCCCAGTTTGGTCTTCTGCCACATTACCTTCTGATCCCTCTTCAGTTTCCGAAAATTCGGAACTGGAATCAGAAGAACTGGAGCATCAGACTGCGTCGGGAGTCCATGTTTTGCAGCCACTCAAGCTCTCGGGCCTTAGCAATCTCGGCATCAACATCAATGATACAAGCTTTGGCCTCTTCCAAGGTTTTTCTCATCATGCTATACATGGAATAAGGTTTTCCCGAGTGGATCTAGCAGATTGGAGGCTGACGTTGAGCTCGCGGATAGTTGAACTAAAACGCCTATTATGCTGAATAGTTTTCCTGTACTTCTCTTCTACCTAGGCATGTTTCACCTCCACGGCAGCAAGATCTTCACTTTTGGAGTTTAAGACTGCCTCCAAGTTAATCACTCTTTCAGCGGAGGCAGCCTCACGGTCAGTTGCAACAAGAACGATGTTCTGGACTTCTGCCCATTTGGCCTTGGCCTCATCAAATCTAATCCCCAGCGACCCAATTTCATGGCTAAGGGTTACCATTTCTTACACGCTTTGCTGCAAGCAAGCCTCCATAACAACGGCCTCAGCAGCTCTGGTTTCCAGTTCTGAGAGTCGCAGAATAGCCTAGTCCCGTTCTGCCAAAAGATGATCCCGTTTAGAAATAAGTTTTTCCTTCTCACGAATCAACCTTGAAGGCCCTCCGAAGCAAGAAAGTTGGCCTATAAAATAAGAAGAGGTAAAATTTAGAATACATTCGTTCAAAGTAGAAGAAATAACAGAGAAAGGAAGGAACGTACCATTGCGTCGTTATGCATAGGCATTGTTCATTAAACACTCTTCCGAGAGTGTCTGAATCTTTTCCCATTCTTTTTCTGAAGCCAATGGTTTTAGGTAAGTAGCAAGCTTCACCGAGAGACCGAAAAAGTGATATTCCTCCTCCTTTGTGGATCTTCAGAAGGAGCAGCATAATTCTGCCTCAAGTTCCCATGAACTGGGGACTGTGGAAGAGGAACACCTTCTTCATGGTCAAGCGCGACCGATGGAGATGGTGTAGCAACCGCTGGTGGAAGAGTAGACGAAGATGGAAATGATGTAGCAGTTGCTGGTGTTGGTGATGGTGGAGATGAAGCTGATGGAGTTGAAGAGTGAGAAGCAGCCGCATCTAATTCAATGCTGGTTGTTTGATGCTCGCCAACCAAAGACGACAAGGACCTAGTACTCAGCCGCACAGCACCGGTTACAACAATTGGGGCCCGAAAATGAGAGTTAGCATACTCTACCAAATCAGATTCTCCCCAAAGTGCCGAGACATAGTCTTCAGTTGGTGTAACTATCTCAACATGTCGAGCATCTTGTTGAGATGATGAGGATCATCACTTTCTGTATAAAGAAGCTCCCTCATCGACAGCTTCTTCATCATCATCAATCATCACGGTGTCTATGACCGACCCAGAAGGAGGACTAATCATCATCGCCACCGGAGATGATTCGGGGGAATCAACCTTTGCCCTTTTATTCTTTTCCCTGGCCGCAGAGTCTTCTCTTTGTTTGTTTATCCTCTGGCCAGGGACTCCGTAAAGAAATATTTGCACTCGAAACAGGTCTGGAGATACCTGTTCGAGTAAGTGCTTCCTGAAGCAGCCTCGCTGCATCAGCAAGATCAGCCAGAACGTCCTCCTCAGGGACAACAACAAACCCCGCAGGAAGACCTAATTTCATGAACAAAGTCAGAAGGGTTCAACCAAGTTCTTCATATACAAAAACGGAAGAAAGGTAAATTAGAGTTACCATGATAATTGGCCTTCCACCCGAATTTAAAGGCCAGTCCTTTCCACAAATGAGTTTCGAGTGTTGTGACGTCCAAAATCTTCTGAACCCACAAGTTCAAACCTTCTACCACCGGTGGGAGCCATCGAGTTGCTGAAACATGCGAAGGGTGAAGAGATGATACAACCATAGAAGAATATCTAGTAAGAGGAATATTATACAAAGAACTTACGAGTGCGGTTACAAGCAACCGGAAAGGATGAAGCTGTTGTCGGAATGATGTCGTTGGTGGCAACTGCAACGAATCGCTCCATCCACCCACGGTCGTTGTCATCATCCATGCTAGACAACAAAGCATGGTGGCCACTCTTGCAATGGTTTATCATTCCCCCGCGGAAGATTTTGGGGGAATAAAGATTTATCACATGAGCTGAGGTTAGATCCTCCCTAGTTTCTTGGCACAAGCGTCGGAGGTAGGCGATCGTCCTCTACACTGAAGGACTTATCTATGCCAAACATACCTGGTAGCGAAGGCAAAACTCCACAACCACGGAATCAATCTCTCCGCTCAAAGAAAACGCACCCAAAGTAAATAGATACGTGAAACAGTATGTAAAACCCTCCTTGGGAAGGGTCACTCGCTCCGATAGATCAGGAGCGATAATTTCCAACTCATTGCAGCAAAAGTACTCCTTCATAGCAAGAATACTGGAAGGACGAATGGAAGAAGTGTACTTACTAAGAGCCCATGGTAAGCAGTAAGAAATTTCTCTTCAAAATCATTCGAAGTACTAAGCCTTCTTGGGATGATGGAATCAACTGTTGAAGGAACGGAATCCTCGGTTTTGTTCTTATTCTTTGTAGAACCATCACGTTTGAAGGAAGAAGCCATTGGAAAAGAAGAAGGTAAAGAGATTGTGTTTGAAGAAAATTAGAAAAAGGATGGAAAACAAGGATGTAAATCAGAAGCTCAAGCAATTATGAAACGCAAAGGAAAAGTAAGTTGCGTATAAGTAAAATTTTGGCGGCTAAATTTATGGCCATGATTACCTCGATGGAATGACGCGTGTTCGGGGCATTAAATGCGGAGAGACGTGCGTCTAATCAACTGTCAAAGACCTTCAGAGGGAATTATAGTAATTCCCACCAAAAAGATATTTCTACCAATCTTCTGGTAATACAAAGTTATATCACCGGAAAGCAGGGGGACTATCTGTATAGGGTAAAATATGATATGACACGTGACTGACAAAAAGGAGGACACGTGGAATCCAATATGGAATGGCTGAGGATAGAACGCATCCACTGCGCTTGTCACCGGAACGGATAACCTTCAAAAAAGTATATTTAATGCTCTGTGCATGGTAACATTTACTAAGAAATATTTCACAACATTAAGAGCGACGGTTGGTTATAAAAAATTTGGCATTTACACTCAATGATACATCTTCATCAATATCCCTCATATTTGGCATTAAAGGAGCGCATGATCCTCAGAACTTTTTTCCTAGGCATAGTTATAAATATTGAGCTTAGTAACAATTGTAAAGGAGACGAAATTTCTGGCAAGAACATATACTATATTCGATACAAAGCTTTATACAATTTCACTCTGTTCCTTTTTTATCTCATCATTGCTGTGTTCGGAAATCGCATTCCCGGAGTCACTATCTTTGCTATTTCATCTACATTCCAAGGCTAAGTACTGTATATTTCTTCGATTATAATATTATTTCAGGATCAAACTAGTTCACTTGTTTAGAAACCACGTATAAATTCAACTGTACCGTTTTACGGATAAATATTATGATTATCTAATGATTGGATAATAGTGATGGGACCATAATAATAATATTTAATGATTGACATAAATAATTTAGTAATAATGATATAAGAATGGAGTTTAGGACTTCGTTGGAAATCTCATTCACTTACTGCTTTGGCTTTTTCTATTTTTATAACTAGGGGATATAATTATTATGCTATGGTAAGAAGCAATCATATGAATATAATATTACTAATATTTTTTAAAGAATTGGAGTATAAGCTAATGTGATGCTTTTAAAGCCATTGTTGTGCCGATTTTTGCAATGCTAAAGTGCTTTATTTAATGTTTAATAGTGAATGGATTTTATTAATTAGACTCGGGGTTGACTTTGATTTTTGACTCGTTCTCAGATATGAAAACTATTCACCGAGACTTATTAGGATATGTTATTCAATATTTTGGACAGATTGAGGCCATTGGAGGCCGTTTGGTTGGTGTTCTAAACATCGCAAGGTTTGGAAATTTTCCGTTGAGGTAAGTGAGACTTTAAGCTTTGATACTTGCTTTTTCAAAACCCGTTTTGAAAATATGTTGTCTGCTTGGTCAATGAGTTGGGATGAGTAGGAATGGCAGGCGGTGCGGGTGCGGGGCGGATTTTTTCTGAACCCGTACAATTTTAACCCACCCCGCATAAGATTTAAACTCGCATTCACCCACCCTACACTTTATCCGTGTTCATCCGCCCCGGCCCGCACTGCAATTGTTTTTAATAAAAATTCTCTCTTTTCCTTGTAAAAGATGATTGTGACAAGAAAAATAGATAGTCTTTTTACAAGCTAAATTTTTCATTCATATATTTCAAATGCAGAAGGATCGTTGTTTATTTGTCTCTCAAGCTATATATGGCTTCAAATTGTTTCAACAATTAAATAGCAAGGAGTTGTGCTAAATATGGTGATAATTATAAGTGATTCAAAAAATAAAAGACGAAATTTTTTTCATATGAATTTAAATTGAATTCCATGAGCAAACAAAAATGAGAAGGAGTAATACTAAAAGACGAAAAAAAGCGGTAAAGATTTCGAAAACTCCATAACAGTTAAGAATGTAACAGTTCTTTTTAGTTTTGTATACGTTCAAAACTTCTAACAATTTCAAAAGCCAGATCATTCATTGTAGACACATGAATTGATGACAGTGTATTTTGGGTTGTGGAGATCATTTAGTTCAAAAATTAAATACCCGCCCCACCCCGTATGATTTTTTTAATTTAAACTTTGAATCCGCTCCACCCCGTATGATTTTTTTAATTTAAAATTTGAACCCACCCCATTCCGCAACCGTAAACTCTCAAACCCGCACTACCCCGCACCCGCACCACCCCATTGTCATCCCTAGGGACGAGCGTGCGCTTGGTAGAATCGGTGGTTTTTGACCAGTTGCAAATATATATTATTTTATAAAAGCTGAAATTATTTAATAAGTGATTTGTGGTGTGGTGTGGCATGGCATAGCCTCGTGCTATGGTGTTGGGGTGTTAGAAATTATTTCTTCGCTGCCATAATTGAATTGAAAAATTGTATATGCCGCCGTGATAGATTTGGGGCATTGTGTATACTGCCGTGATAGATTTGGAGCATTGTGCTTGCTGTCACGGACTCGTTGGGGTATTTGGTTAATTTCTTAGTGTAGATTGTGCTGAGGTATATAGTACTGTTGTTGAATAATTGTTTGGACCTTATAGAGTAATTATATGGTGAAAAAATTTATGTGCATATTATTTTCGTGCTCGTTGTGTGTTTGTATTTTCTAACACTTATTCCAGATGTATTCAGAGTGGTGGGTCGAGGATCTTACAGGGTTATATTTACGTATAACTCACTCCTTACCTGCATGCCCATGCAGATAATGTTGTTGAGGAAACTCATCATGCCATAACTTGTGACTATGGTTGGGTCCATATCCAAGTGCAGCAGGGAAACTCATCATGCCATAACTAATAAAAATCACAATAACCACACGTCGTCAATGTAATGACCCAACCGATCAATTTGAGTTCTAGTATTTTGTTCTGTTATTTGAAACCTTGAGTGACTTGATATGATGTGTTATGACTTGTGAGTATGGTTAAAACTTATGACAGGTTCATAGGTGGTATGTAAGATAAATTCTTA
This sequence comes from Nicotiana otophora, assembly GCA_000715115.1. Classification (NCBI taxonomy): domain Eukaryota; kingdom Viridiplantae; phylum Streptophyta; class Magnoliopsida; order Solanales; family Solanaceae; genus Nicotiana; species Nicotiana otophora. Next base: position 9,626 of record AWOL01S0055483.1, on the reverse strand, counting down.
AGTTGGAACAGTAGACCAAGGTTTGACTTTTGAGTAAACGACATCGGAATCGGAATTTGATAATTTCAATAGGTGCATATGGTAATTTTACCCTTGGGTGTATGTTCGATTTGGATTCGGAGGTTCCTATAAGGTTTTGGCCCTATTTGTTGAAAGTTAGCAATTTGAAGTATTAGAGAGTTTATAAGTTTGACCGATCATTGACTTTGGTGATATTGGACTCCAATCTTTGTTCTGGGCTTTGGATTGGTTCATTTAGTTGAATGAAACTTGTGTGAAAAGTTTGGTTGTAATCCAGAATGTCCAAGTGTGGTTCGAAAATTCAGTGAATTTGGGATGTTCGAAAGTTGAGAGATGAATTTGATATTCGGTTCATGGTGTGGTTCTTGTTTTTTATGTTTCGAGCCTTGGGGAAAGTTTGTATAAAGTATATGGACTTGTTGGAATGATTGGATGAGGTCCTGGGGGGTTCGGGTGGTCTCGGACCATTACAGACCAAGTTGGAATTGCTGGTTTTTGAAGGTTGTGCCGCGAACACAGAGAAGGTCTTGGTTGGGTTAGGATTTCTCTACGCGTTCGTGAAGGAGGTTCTGCGAACGTGAATAAGGAATTGAGGGCAGCAAAAGTTTGTGCATCGCAAACGCAATGGCCTGGTCACGTTCGTGAAGGAGGATTTACCTGGCAATATATATAATTGATTTTCGGGATTTTTGAACTCATTTTCTCTATTTTTGAACCCTAGACTTGGAGATGGGCAATCCTTCAAGGAGATTTTCATATAAGGCAAAGATGGTAAGGGATTTCTACCTATTTGTGACAATATTTCAAGAATCTACAGGGATCTTTAACACATAAAATATTGAATTATGAAGTTAAATTTGAGGGTTTTGTCTACAACTTAAGAGAGTGTATTTTGGGGATTTGACCAGCAATTTGGACCCAAATTTGGAAACTATTATATTTGGACTCGGCAAGTTATGGGACATCGAGATTTGTTATTTGTTTCGGATTTCGGACATGCGGGTGTCATGACCCAAGCCCATGGCACGTGTTGTCCTCTTTTGGCCTAGGCACGCACAAATTTGTGGTTTTAGGATATGCCACCTAGAGCCCAAAAAACGCACGTACCATGTGAACTTGTGTCATGCCTTATAAAGATCTTCACTTTCCTCTCCAATTCCAATGTAAGATTCAAATAAGGTGACATGTGCACCATTTCTTCAGAAACTCGCCTGCCTAGAAGGCTAGTCTTGCTTGACCCATCCTCGTCAGTTTGCCCTCTGTCATGGGCATCACATTCACCCCTGGGACTCAGTGTCATCGCTGAGATTTTCCCCACCACCTTCTCAAAGATGAGGGATTTTCCTAGACTCAGTTGGCCGCTAAGGTTTACCCCACCATCATGCTGAGAGAGATTCGGTTCGGATACTATATTTGTCATGATCCAAGCCCATAGTACGAATTGTCCGCTTTGGGCCTAGGCCCACACAGATTTTTTGGGCTACACCACCTTAAACCTTAAAAGCGTGCGTACCATGTGAACATGTATCATGCCTTATAAAGCTTTCTATTTTCCACTCCTATTCCGATGGGGGATTCACTAAAGCTGACATTTGCGCTCCTTATTCACATGCTCGCCAGCCTAGATGCCTGTCAGTCTACTTGACCGGCCCTCCATCATAGGCATCACAGCAGGTCGGGATTGACTTTTGTTGACCTTTTGAAATCATCAAAGATCAAAACTTCATTGATTGGGATTGCTTCCTATGGAATTGGTTGACTTCCTTGGATAGTGTTTGGTGATGTTTGAGACGGTTGGAAGTGATTTCTTAAAGAAAAGTAATTTTGGAGCTTTGGACTAGCTCTGGTGAGGTAAGTGGTTTGAGAGAATTATTCCTAATTAGTGATATTGTTTGCTACATTCTAGGGTGATATATATGTGATGCGATGAGAGAATATGCATGTGCCATGGTTATTCATGCTCGAGGTAGATTCAAGAATACTTTATGCTTTGTTTGGTTGTTTGTTCTGCTTGTTCTATGTTTTACTATTTGAATGACTATGAGAGCACAATAATCCATTCTACAGATACTGCTTAGGCTAATGATACCTTATTTTGATTCTGATGAGCTATTCTTGAGATTGTTGATGTGCTTGATTTGGCCATAGTCATACGTATATTATGAACACACATCCGTACTTGTTATTCTTGTGATACGGCTTAACCTGTTTGTATGACGAGTTGCGTCCCCTCATTCATGTTAGAGAGCATATTTAGGACTTTGATACTGAATTGTATATAATGATATTTGATGGATAGATTACATGTTTGAGTTATAATCATACATTATACACATGCACGTATCATACATAGAGATCAACTCTTATTCAGATGCATACACTTCTGCATATGGTTCTCAGTTATAGACTGAGATTATGGCACGTGAGTTATCCATGAAGTTGAGATGATTGTGGCACGAGGTTTCTACCATAACAATAACAATATTGTGATATTGTTATTGTTATGGAACAAGGTTTATGTCGTGCGGTTATGATGATATTGAGATTATTATAGCATGAACTTCTTCCGTGCCGTGTAAGAGGCTTCTACCGTGCAACATGTGGATATTGTTCCACCCCCATAAGGACGTTCTCTCATGTTTTTTTCTTGATGACGTGCACACAAGTTGTGAGAAATCAATGGGTTTTTGGTTAATTGTGATATGGGATCCGATGTGATTAGTTATTGAGCATAAAGGTAGAAGCTTTGATCATTCAAGTGAATTATTTGTTCATAATCATGCATTTTACATGCTTTATTCATGCATATCTTCAATATATTCTAGTTGATGCATTTTAGATATGCAAAGGACTTGTTCGTGAGTTATTGGACACTTGGAGGGTGTCAGATTGAGGTAAACAGAAAGTCATTATCATACATTGACATGTTGGACTCATGTAAAGGTCTTCAAATAAATACCATCTGAAATTGTCATGTATAAACACCTTATATTCATATTGAAGTATTCGAGTAAATGTCTTGTGGTGCATATTCATTTGTATGCAGAATTAATGCAAGTTGTATACGCTTTGACCGTTTAATTTGAAAAACATGCTTACTATCGCTTCTTAAATTGTGCACCTTTATTTGTGACATCCGATGTTCTGTAACTATTGCCTTGGATGCTTCTCTGTGTTATACATGTTATTGAGCTGTACATGCTATATATAGTAAGTATCTTTTGACTTAAAGACCTCGTCACTACTTCACATAGGTAAATCAAGATACTTATGAGTACATGAGTTCGATTGTACTCATACTACACTTCTACATCTTGCATGCGGATCTTAGAGCTCAGCTGCTGTGGACAATGAAGGTTAGCATTGAAGATGTACTAGTGTTCCGGATACAAGCTACAACTTGTTCATGGTAGTTTAGGACTCACATATATGTTTATCTAAATTTTAAATAGATGATGCAATCTTTCTTCATATCCGAGTTGTATTCATATCCTTATTCTTAGTCCCTCATGACTTGTACTACCAGTCCTTAGGATAGTTGTATTGATTGTTTGTAGTATTATTTACTATTTATTGATGATTATCTATTCAAGTTGTGTTATATGTTGGTTGGCTTACCTAGCAGATTAGGTTAGGAATCATTACGACATGATGGGATTTTGGGTCGTTACAAGTTGGTATTAGAGCTCTAGGTTTGTAGGTTCTATGAATCATGAGAAAGTGTTTAGTAGATTATTGCAGATCGGTTTGATGACGTCCATACTTATCTTCGAGAGGTTACATGGTGTCTAGGAAAATTCCCTTTCTTTTTTTCCTTATCGTGCGACTTCATATTAGCTTGAGGTCTATATCTTCAATTCCTTTTTGTTCTCGTATGTGATGTTGAGCACTCGACATCAGTTGTGCACCTCATGGATGGGGTGCAAAATGGTTTTTTGTGTTGTGAGGGTAGGAGGGTAGGCCAGTCTGAATGACTTGAAGCCAAGTTTACATTGCAGCTTTGGCCCAGTGAATTCAGCTGCGTGAGTATGTGAGTTTGGACTCGTACGTCCGGTAGTGTTCCTAGTAGTTGGATTGATGGTATAGTGAGTGACAAGGTAGCTATATGGTGAGTATTATGTGAATGAGGACTACGCTTAGATAGTTTGGATATGACGAGAAAGTTGTTTTTAGAAGCAAATGGGAATATAGACATCTTGAGGTGCAATACAGTCTTGAGTTATGGATGCATTCATGGAGCTTTCAGTTGTTCATTTGTGGAAAGAAATGGATTCTTATATCTTGTTGACGATTGTAGACTTGGGAAGACCAATTGATTGCATGGTGGTAGTAACCATGGTAAGGTCATAGAAAGATATTGATTTGAGGCTAAGCAGGAGGGTTATCTCTTGCAAGAAGGTTTGAGGTTGTATGGTTTCTTACTTTTATCCGGTAGGATGCATGTACTACAAATAGAGTTCGGATCTCTTGAGGAAGTTGGTGTGGCTGCTACGAGTGATAACGATAAGGTCGGGAATCCAAACTAGAGTAAGAATTTGAAAAGTAAATGCGGAAGCAATAACAAAAAGGAATTGAGCAACTAGAACTAAAGGGAAGAAAATAGAGGATATGGGAAAATTCAAGGAAAGAATTCCAAGAACTTCCAAGAACGCAAGTTCTATAGCCTTGACAAGATCAAAGTAACAACGTCTTAATTTATTGAAGAAATCAAATGCCTTTACTTAAAAGCAAATCAAAACAATAGATTCGGATCTTGACCGCTTTACGAGTAACTTGAGACAACAATTAATAACTAGTATTAATCGCCTTCTAAGAATACCACAAAGGAATCAAAGATATCACAATAGAGAAGTAATCTTACTACCTTGAACTATGAACTAGTAAAGGTTGAAAGATAAATCTCAAAGCACAAGTTGTTAAGGTTCAAAAGAACTCTCAAAGTATGATATACTTAATCAATAATGAAGTGTCTCAATGAATGAGAAGAACTCCTTATTTATAGGAGTACTAAGGCACAAAAAGTCCTTAAAATTAGGTAGGGTGGTTGCTAAGGCATAAAAAGTCATTACAATTAGGTAGGGTGATTACTAAGGAGTAAGAAGAGTCATTACAATTAGGTGGGGGGCGGCCAAATCCCTTAGGGACTGATTTAAACCTTAAAACGACTAGTTTGGGCCATTGATTTCTACTCCAATTGGGTTCCCTTTGAAACACCCCTTTTTGGACCTCTTTTAAGCTCATTTTGAGCCCCTTTGGTGGATTTCAAGATCTGATTTGGTGGCCCAATCTTCCTCCTCTTGGACTTCAATTTGGATCACCAAATAATTGTAAAACTCGGATAATTCATCTACTTTGGGTTT
>AWOL01S0055482.1:0-11156 GCA_000715115.1 Nicotiana otophora | reverse complement strand
GAATCATTAAAATTCTATTCCGGGGTCGTTTGCACATAATTTGATATCCGGTCACTATTTGAATTTAAACTTTTAATTTTTTATCAAAATTCCATATCTCGGTCTAGGGACCTCGGAATTTGATTTCGGGCATACGCATAAGTCCCAAACCACGATACGGACCTACCGGAACTGTCAAAATACTAATTCGAGTCCGTTTGCTCAAAATATTGACCAAAGTCAACTCATTTAAGTTTTAAAGCTCTAATTCACATTTTAATTCATTTTTCACCTGAAAAAGTTTCGAAAAATTTTACGGACTGCGCACGCAAGTCGAGGAATAATAAATAGTACTTTTCAAAGTCTTAGAATACAAAATTAATTATTAAATTTAAAGATGACATTTTGGGTCATCACACTTCGGAATGGAACGATTTTGGAGGTAAATTTCACCACAAGGATTGGATTTCGAGCCGTTCGGAGGTCGGAACGCGCGGGATGGCATTTTTGGAGCACCATTTGGCTTGCTCGGTATTTGGAATTAGCTCATTCGAGGTAAGTAACACTTCTAAACTTGGTACTGAGGGTATGAAACCCTAGATTACGTGTTATGCGTTTGGTGTTGAGGTAACGCACATACCAGGTGACGGGCGTGTGGGTGTGCACCATGTGAACTGTGACTCTGTTATTCCTGTGTTACTGTGTAGTTACTTGATATTTATCTGTAATAGTGAAATCTCTAGGTACTAGAGCAATTGAGGTGTGATCCATGTTAGAAACCATGTCTAGGCTACATGCTTATTCTGTTGGGACCCACCGAGGTCATATTGATGTTGAATTATTTGTTTAAACTGCAATTTCATACTTAGTCATGTTCATTCATTTCATATCATATCCCAGTCTATGTTACTATTTATTGACACATCATATCATCATTTTGGGCTAGTTACATGGCATTGTGAGCCCGAAAGACTGGAGAGATTGATGAATGAGTGAGGCCGAGGGCCTGAGCTATGAGTGATATATGTATATATGTAGATCGAGTTGCACACCGCAACGAATCTTATGGCTGTACATATGTGTATCGGATTGCACGTCGCAACGAGCCTTATGGCTGTATATATGTAGATCGGGTTGCATGCCGCAATGAGTATCATTGATTTATACCATGATTGACTTTATATAGCGCTCGGGCCGAAGAAGCCCCTCCGGAGTCTGCACACACCCCAATGAGCGCGGTTGATTTATATTGAGGGATGGATCTTCCCTGGACATGGGTCTTGTCCAAAGTATTTATATTTGGGGATGGATCTTCCCCGGGCTGGATTGACCTTATACAGTACTGAGTGACTGACTGGCAGTTGCTATGTATATATGCGGTATAGATCTTCCCTAGGTTGGATTGACCATATACAATACTGAGTGACTAAGCATGTCTAGTGATTGAGCATGATGAGTGAAAAGTATGAGATAAAGAGATTGAGTACTCTGAGAGTGTGAGTACATGAGTTCATCTGTGAGATGCATTGCATTGACATGCACAGATGACATACAGGCATAGAGATGTAGTTTTTCTCATGTTGTACGGTATCACGTCATTCATGACTTCTCACACATATTGATATATGGGCATAGTGATGTATTTTACACTTGCTATCTGGAAAGAAAAATGAGACATCTTATTTATTGTTGAAAGATTTTTTTTGGGAAAAATTACTATTTTCAAACTTACTCATATTTTCGACGATTTCGGTAAAGGATTTGGGTTTTCACTGATATACTTGAAAAGTGGAATTATTTTTTGGGAAACTATGAATAAGCTGAGCATTTTATCTCTGAATTACTTCTTTTATTACTTGCTTTACGTTGTTATGAACTGTTGTTGGCTATTGGTATTGGACTCGACCTTTGTTCCAACTCGTCACTACTTTCAACCTAAGGTTAGGTTTGTTACTTATTGAGTACACGAGGTCAGTTGTATTCATACTACACAGTCTACACTTCTGCACCTTGCGTGCAGATGTTGGTTGCTGACGTTGTTGTGATCGACGGGAGCTGGATTTGAAGATGTACCTGCGTTCCGGTCGTAGCTGCCTCTTGGTAGCCTTAGATTCATAACAATCTGTTTATGTACATTTCGAACAGATGATGTATTTATTTCATACCAACTTTGTAAATTCTAATCTTAGAAGCTCATGATTTGTACTACCAGTCCTTGGGGGAATGTATAAGATTCAGATGTATTCTTTCATTTAATTGTCTTATTAATTTTATTGGACTTGGATTGTTAATTGGCTTACCTAGCGGGTTGAGTTAGGTGTCATCACGACTAGTTGGATTTTGGTTGGTGACATATAGCAAGATCAATAACAACCTCGTGTACTGCTATATTCGTCTATCTCCAGTAAAAACTATACAAAACCCTTCTGTAATGCTTGAACTAACAAGGGTTCATCATATAGTGGTTGGAACAGATATGATTGATCCAAACTTGTTCATTTTGGTGGAATTTTTCAACTGCTGGAATTTTCTAGTGCCAAAATTAAGTGTTGTAAACTTTTTGACATTGAAATTAAAAAATTCTGGAAATTGCATAATAATTTAATATTTATAAAATAACTATCGCACCTTTTAATGAAAGATGCATCACTTAATAATGGATGACAACTTTTCTAATATTTGCTTAGTTTTTTTATTTAATTATTAATGTTATTAAATACACTACAAGGGTATTTTAGTCTTTTAACTTTCTAGTTTAGAGCTTTCCACTTTTAAATTAGTACTAGCTTTAGTGTACGTGCGTTGCACGCGAATTTTATATCTGTCAATAAAAGTATATAGAATATAGAAATAAATTTAAAAAGAGTTATAAATATAAACTTGAACTCATAGTAAGGATTAAACAAGATTAGGAAAATTTAATCTTTAACTTAATTCTCTTACTAAAATAAAATAATAACTCAATTGCTTTCAACTACTGTAAACCGTGTTCATAAGCTAAATATATTCAGTAGTATTTTTTTATAATTTATAAATGTTTATTAACCTTGCTTGATGGTCTAATAACTATGGAGGAAATTACAAATGTCATAATGCACTTCAAAGTATCTATAACTAACATTTACATTTTTAAGTTCCTTTATTATATTTATATTTACGTTAACTTCTCTTCAAATATATACATCATAAAGTGTCTTAGCAAGAAAATCATTGTTATTTGGTAAACCCTTAATTTAAATAATAATTGACTTCTTAAAGCAAATTTAAAGCGACAACGATGTTCTACGTTCATACATAGAAGGAAAGGGGTTCAAATATGGAAAATTTCACATAAGAACAACTAAGCTCCATGCTTTTCAATTTTATAGCCCATATTTTAATTTACAACCAACTAGCTCAAAAATAATAAGCTAAGATTGAACATCCAACTCCAATAGGTTCTAGAAATTACTATTTAATTTTTAAAAAAGATTGCTCAACCTTTTAAATTAATTTTCGAATCAGTAACTGTGACTCAAATATTAGTTCAACAAAACAAATCCATTTGGATGGTGAAAATTAAATTTTTAACAAGCTTAAACGTATAAAGGTGTATAATAGTGTATAAGATGTGTTTATACACTCATATATACTATTATACAATATTATACATAATTATACAAAAAACTGACTTCGTCTTCTTCCTTGCGTCTTTTCTAAAATTTAACTCAAATCTACTCCAAATCACTTCAAATTTAAATTTTGAACTCCTTTTGATATTTTCAATCAATTGGAATAATACCCAATCCAAACAACTAACAAACTCAAAAAATCTTATTTTCGAAAGTAAAGCTTTGAATGGCCTTCAGTGGTGGACTTCTACTCTTCAATTTTCTTACATTGCAACCAGGTGGCACAGGTCAAGAAGCAGCAATGGCGGACGGCCCCTTGAAGCATATGTAGAATATGTGAGAAGAAGAGAGAGTGAAAGCAATGGTTGTGAGAACACATATTTAACTCCATAGCTTTTAGAAGCAATAGTGTTGTAAGAACACAAATTTTGAATTTGCTAGTACTTTCAAAATATGTACAATATGTGCTAAGTTGGGTAAAACTTTAAAACATGGGCCTTTTTTGTTATGATGTGAGCTTGTGAGGTCATGTGTATTTTCTTGTAATTCTTTCTCCAAATATTATTTAAAGGAAATAATTCTAGTTCAAATAAGGAAAAAAAATAATAAGTACTAAAATTTTAGTTGATTTCAAAGTACTATATTTTAAGAAAATAATTAAATGATAATTCATAAATATTATGGAACTAATTAAATAATTAATCCTACATATTAGAAAATTAATTAAATGACTATTTTGTCTAGTGCGAACTCTATTTTTAAAAAGGTAAAATAGGTGAACGACATTTCGCTAAGGGCCTTTGTGCTTTTAATATAGTATAGTATAGATAGATAGATATAAGAGGCAATAATATAATGTGTAATATACCCGTATACAGTAGTTGAGGAGCTTTTATTAGTATTTTTCATTTTCAAAGTGTATTATAGCCTATAGGTGGTCAATAGCCTAAACACAGCAAAAAGGAAACTAGACAAACACAAAAAAAGACTATTCCTTTTCTTTTCAAACACTGGGAGAAAATAGAACTGGTCGGATAAGAAAATACAATACATGAGCTGATGGCTAATAGAAGAACAAATATCATGCTATAAATGCCGTTTTACGTTTGCTCAAGTAAGTTACAAAAATAATAAAGTTCTCTCAATTTCTGAGTTCCAAAGAGAGTGAATTTTGTTACTCAGATTTTCATTTTTCACCTGGAAAGCTTAGAAAAGCAGGGCTGTTAATAGTAAATTAAAGAAAACGGGCGAGATTCTAAATGAAGCAAAAACTATATGTATTAATATCAACCCAGTTCTATAATCATTATACACAAGATATTCAGACACCCCTCGGTTACATCATTACAAGGACAGAAAGTAGATATGTTAATTACAAAGAATTTTTATTTAGTTTTTCTTCAATGTGGTGAACTCTGGTCAGAGACTCTTCAAATGCATTTAGAGCTACTTTATAATGATCTGGGGAAATCACCCCTTCCTCCACAACTTGTAATGCACTTCTATACAACTGGCTAAACCATTGAACGTGTTCAGTAGACTCAGTATAACTGGATTCAAGATCTGATGCACATAATCGCTTGTAATCCTTTTTCCATCGTGATAAAATGTATTTTGAAGGGATCTCTTCCACACCATTGAAGTTCAGTACACACAACGCGTGCCTGCACAGATATCCATAGAAGTTGAAGCAGCTGCAAATACAACGAACTTCGGCTGCTGCTCTGTTGTACAGAACTTCATAATCCCGTATCTCTCTCCTATTTCCCTCTCCCAAAACACGCTCCTTCACCAAAAATATTACCATCTGCCCGTCAACATGTAACTGTGTTGTGCTGAAACAAGAATACATCTCCTCTACCTCTAACTGAAATCTTTTGAAGATCTCTCTAGTGTACACTTTTGCAAGCTGCAACTCAAAGGAACATCTTGTTTTGAGTTCAGGGTTCGAGTTTCTCGACTCTGTATCTGCAACTGCTTCTTCCTTGTACTTTTTCTGCAAAGCTAATTCGTATTTGTCAAGAAACTCTTTTAGAGGAGTTTGCTTGTGCAAATATTTATCGAAAAAAGCTGTCAATGTCTCATTAGATCTGGCAGTGGCCATTCCAGCAAAAAAAGTGTCTTTCAAATAAACTGGAGCCCATTTAGCTCGGTCATCATAGAGTGAAAGAAGCCACTCATGATCACCAACTCCAAATCTTTGGATCATAAATCTCCATGATGCTTCGAAATCAAATGGCTTCAGAGCCTCATATATTGTTTTAATTAATGCCTTTCTAATAGCATCATAGTTACGCAACCCTCCCAACTTTTCTGGAACTTTCCTCATGATGTGTGATAAAGCAACACGATGAGAAGACCTCGGAAACACCTCACTGATTGCACTCTCCAAAATCTTGCATCTTTCTGTAATAATTGTTTGAGGGAAACGTCCAAGTGAGCAGGTGAGCCAAGCTTTGAACACCCAAACATAAGAGGCTTTTGTCTCGCCCGCAAGCAGGCCACAGCCCAGCAACACTGATTGACCATGGTGATTTGTGCCCACAAATGCCACAAGAGGAATCTCATATTTGTTGGACAAATATGAATTATCAAAATAGATCACATCAATAAAGTAAGCATATGCCGCCCTTGACCTGGCGTCAACCCAGAACACATTCCTCAACTGCCCTTCATCATTCAGATCCATCAAGTAAAAGAAGTTTGGATTTGTCAATTGCATTCGACAGAAATAATTATACATGGCTTGCGTGTCTCCTTTTCTTAAATTCAGCTTATCGTGACAATCAGATGAAGTTTTGCACCTCCTTGCACTAAAATTGGCATTCCTATTCGCACCTGCATCAATTACAAGTGCCCGATATAACTTGATTGTTCGGACTTCAGCATCACAGCTTGAATCCAACTTTTTCTTGTTTCCAGCACCCGTCTTCTTGATAGACTTGTATGCTTTTGCACCTAACAAATGATTGTGTTCAAGAGTAACTTCAAGTACTCTCCATCTTTTGGAGTCCACCATTCTCATCCTCATCATTGCAGGACAACCAGTTCTAGTTTCCTTGCGCAGCCGGTTTACATCTTTAATTCTCTTAAAGCCCTGGCTACTGCAGCATAGCACTGCACCATACTTCTCCCTGCTATTTCTTTTGAACCAAGAATTTTTTACTCTAACACGAAAACCAACCTCCCTGGCATAACAATTATAATAGTTGTAAGCATCATCATACGACTCAAACTCCATTCCTACCGCTGGGGCAATAAATTGCTTCTGCCCATCAGTAAAACCATTTTGATCATCTAACCCATCTGACTCTATTTGCCCACCATTTTGAGAAAATAATTCATCCGACTTAATTTGCTCACTGTTCTGGTCATCTAACCCATCTGACTCTATTTCTTGCAATCTCCCACTGCCTTGCCCAGTAAGATCTAGCTCACTATCAAGAGAAGCTTCTTCCATCTGAAATTGAGATGTATCATAGATGAAATGTATTGGAAAATTAAACTTCTATTCATCAGAACAAAATCACGTAAAGGCCAATCAGATTATCTGCTTGTACTAATAAACAACTTGGTTATATCACAAGCAATCTCAACCTTTATGTCAAGTAACACTACATGGGACTTGATTTTGTACCTTAGGCTTAAATTTAAGATGGCAAAGGGCGTCGTCTCAGTTATTGTCTCATAATAAAAGCAAACCATTATCACTTAACATAGGATGAACTAATAGAAAGAGCAAAGTGACTGCAGAATGCCAAGCCACATTAAACAATGCATAATAAGTTCTTCCGTATGATACTACTTGGCCATCTGGAGAACATTATACAGCAAAAGAAATCTCAACTAAACTCTCATTCAACGAACAGATTGCAGTGCTTCCAACAGCGAAATATTGAAAATAATCAATTTAGCAACTGTCAAAGACTGTGAGTTTGTGCTACTTTTGTCAAATCCACCAAATGTAGGTCAACATCCTCTCACAATCATGTTCTTTTAGCTTGAACCTTCATGCAGTGGAAATCCATGAAACAACTGCTTCGGGCCACATACTACAAAGGACCTATGGTTTATCTTCAACATTATAAAGATGTATGGACCTACAACTGCTTCTTGGTCAACTCTTCCACACACTACAAAGAACCTATGGAGAATCTTCAACATTTTAAAGACGTATAAACACTAAGAAGAACCTTCAGTGAGCTCTATAATTATATATTGTTATAATTATTAACTATCAAATTTTCTAATAATCTACTAACTTAAAGGGCTCATTGATAGGGTAAAAATCCAAATTCCAGAATAATTGGTGCACAATAATTATTAGCTTTTAGAGAGATTAATTATCAAGCTTCCCAATTTAATAACTAAAACACAAATGGCTCATAATCTGAATATACGAGGTATTTTAAACAAAACTATCTTAAATGCTTGGGTTTGAACTTTTTAGAGGTTGAAACCAGTGTCTGTGATAATCGGAAAAAGTAAACAAATTAAATTTATTATAACATAGAATAATTAATTTTATGTCCGAAGAACTATAATAAAAAGTCAAAAGTGATGCTTTCACTATCCAGTGGAAGCAGAGTAGCAGTTGCACACTAGACAAGTGGAAGAACATAGAGAGAGAGAGAGAGAGAGAGCGCTTACAACTGAATTTCGCCGGAAAGGATGGGGAGGAGTGGCCTCGCAGCTGACCGTCGGATCATGAAACGACTCTGGCATCATTTCACTTGCGGGCCAAAAACGATTGAATTAGGCTCGTTAGATTATGTTTGGGCTTGGACTGGATTTAGGAGAATTTTGAGGGGGAAGTGCAACGTTAGCCACTAATTAGACATGTCTTTACTCTTTAGCCATCGTTTAATATATATTTATTTTTTAGCCAGTGCTCAATAATTTTTTATCCGCCCAGACAAAAATACCCCTGTGCTAATATTAAGGACATCATGTCCTTAACTTCAAATGTTCAGTGTAAATGTTAAGGACACGACGTCCTTAACTTCATGTGTGCAGTGTAAATGTTAAGGACATAATGTCCTTAACTTGTATTTGCACCTTCTGTTGTTAAACTTTAGGATCTCATGTCCTTAACTTCATATGTATAATGTAAATGTTAAGGACATAGTATCATTAACTTTATGAGTGTTGTGTAAATATTAAGGGCATGATGTCCTTAACTTCATAAATACTGTGTAAATATTAAGGACAAAGTGTTTTGTATTTGCACCTTCCGTTGTTAAACTTTAGGACATCATATCCTTAACTTCATATGTTCAGTGTAAATGTTAAAGACACGACGTCCTTAACTTCATGTGTGTAGTGTAAATGTTAATGACATAATGTCCTTAACTTGTATTTGCACCTTTTATTGTAAAACTTTAGGACCTCATGTCCTTAACTTCATATGTGTAGTGTAAATATTAAGGACATGTTGTCCTTAATTTCATGTGTACAGTGTAAATGTTAAGGACATAATGTCCTTAACTTTATGAGTGTTGTGTAAATATTAAGGACATGATGTCCTTAACTTCATAAATACTATGTAAATATTAAGGACAAAGTGTCTTGTATTTGCATATTCCGTTATTAAACTTTTATGTTCAGTGTAAATGTTAAGGACACGACGTCCTTAACTTCATGTGTGCAGTGTAAATGTTAAGGACATAATGTCCTTAACTTTATGAGTGTTGTGTAAATATTAAGGACATGATGTCCTTAACTTCATAAATACTATGTAAATATTAAGGACATGATGTCCTTAACTTCATAAATACTATGTAAATATTAAGGACATGATGTCCTTAACTTCATAAATACTATGTAAATATTAAGGACATGATGTCCTTAACTTCATAAATACTATGTAAATATTAAGGACATGATGTCCTTAACTTCATAAATACTATGTAAATATTAAGGACATGATGTCCTTAACTTCATAAATACTATGTAAATATTAAGGACATGATGTCCTTAACTTCATAAATACTATGTAAATATTAAGGACATGATGTCCTTAACTTCATAAATACTATGTAACTATTAAGGACAAAGTGTCTTGTATTTGCACATTCCGTTATTAAACTTTAGGACATCATGTCCTTAACTTTATATGTTCATTGTAAATGTTAAGGACACGACGTCCTTAACTTCATGTGTGCAGTGTAAATGTTAAGGACATAATGTCCTTAACTTGTATTTGCACCTTCTGTTGTTAAACTTTAGGATCTCATGTCCTTAACTTCATATGTATAGTGTAAATGTTAAAGACATAGTGTCCTTAACTTTATGAGTGTTGTGTAAATATTAAGGGAATGATGTCCTTAACTTCATATGTGTAGTGTAAATGTTAAGGACACGGCGTCCTTAACTTCATGTGTACAGTGTAAATATTAAGGACACTATGTCCTTAATATTTACACAACACTCGTGAAGAAAGGGCCGAAAGTTTTTGATCCGCAAATCTAGACAAAAGAAATGCATGTTCGCCGGAAATGCATGTTCCAAAAGTTTGTACAATTCTGAACAAATTTTAGAATTCAACATGCCAAAATATGGTCTGGAGTTTGGAGTCTTCCCTGAGTTCACTAATCTTTTTTTCCCCTTAATTAAGTTTAATGACAAGTCAGTATACATTTAATCAACCGTTTTCAAACAAATATTTAAGTTCAATTTTAGACTTGAACATTTACTGAGGTAGTAGCAACATGGATAAACATGTGAAATAAATTCCAAATTGCAACGCTGAGTTAGAGCGATTCTATTGGCTTTCACGAAGCAACAAAGTTTTTGCCTCTGTAAAACCAAAACGGATATGTGAATGAATTGAGAAAACATGAATAAAGGAGATGTGAAAAGGTTACGAGATAAATACAACACTTTGACAGGAATCAACCTAAATATAAGAACACTATAACTATACAACCTTTATATGTTTCACCATACAAAAAAAATAAAAAAATAAAATAATGACGGATTCAAGAATTGACAAAGGAATTAAAAAAAAAATCCAGAACTATCACGTATGAGATTTGAACTTGTATTTCTCTTATGTTAAGAAAATTCAAATTTTTACATGTATTTTTTTATTCTATTTATACTGATATAATTTTTCGACAAAAAAAATTCAATTGAATCTATTTTCTTGCATGTCACTCTCCCACTAACTCAAACCCCTCTTTAACCGCATTAATGTTTCCCAAATCGAACCTCTTGGGGCATGGTACAAGATTGATGGAAAAAGTAGAAGGAAGTGGCCTCTATTTATGGGTGTTAAACGGGCCGGGTGTGATGACCCAAAAGGTCATCTTATATTTTAGTACTTTAATTTGCGCTCTTAAGGCTTAAAAATCTCATTTTTACCCTCCTCAATTTGCGTGCACAGTCCGGACAGGTTTCTGAAAAGTTTTTATGTTGAAAATTGATGAAAATAAGAATTTTAGTTGACTTCGATCAATATTTTTGGTAAACGGGCCCGAATCCATATTTTGACGGTCTCGGTGGGTCCGTATCGAATTATTGGACCTGGGTGTATGCCCGGAATCGAATTCGGAGGTCCCTAGC